>JARHVA010003119.1:822500-840000 GCA_037957365.1 Torreya grandis
AATAATCATTAATAAAGTTTTGTGGTAGATTTAAATTCCCAAGTAAGGATAAGGCTTGTTGGATGTGTAATTAACTCTAATTAATGATGGAACTAACATCACAGAAAAAAGTATAATCTACATATAAGCTCACCATCTATGAAAGCAACTTTGAGATTGTGTTGAGAGTGAGTTTATTTAAGGATTTTGAATAAAAGTAAATTTTAGATCATTTTTAAAATCTTATAGAAGTCATTTTATGGTAAATTACATGGTAATATTACAATCAAGGTTAACATCAATTAAATTTAGGATCTATCCTTTGAAAAATGCAAATAACTGGTTGTGTTTGTGTTTTATTTTTATAATGTTGTGTTATTTAATGACATTAAATCATTGGATAATTTTAACCATAAATGTTTTAATGATCTTATTTTTTTGTACTAATCTTGCTATGAAAAATCTATTAGTTTTTTTTATAATTTTTTTTAATAGTTTAATGGAATTCCTTTCTTTGGTAACTATATGGAAAAGTGCAAGTATGATTTGTCCTCTAAAAAACACAAATAACTAGCCATGCGTGCATTATTTTTCATAGTATTATGTATTTTAATTGTATGGAATCATAAAATTATTGTAAACAAATTTTTGTTGTTGTTATTTTATTTGGTGATAGTGGGACAATAAATTCTTGGTGTTTTGATTACTCAACGCACATATATTAGAGACTGGGCATGCAACCATTACTAGTAACATAACATGACATATTATAATCACCCCTTTTTATAATTTCATGAATGACTATATGGGATTTTTGTATTTATTTATGATTGATTGATGATATGGAATCATTGGATTAGTTTAAAAAAATCTATATTGATGTTCTTTTTTGTTTGGTGGTAACTCTATTGTAAAGATGTTATTAATTTGTATGTGGTTTTAGACAAGGTATATCACGGTACATTAAATATATGAGTGCATGTACAATCTATTAACTAAATAATAGAAATTATAGATGTGATTTTTTTTTTTATAGTGTTAGGTTTTTTGATGGCATGGAATCATTGGCTTTTAGTAAACATATATATTTTAATGGCTTTTTAGTTTGTGTTGGTGGGATGATGAATCCATGACATAAGAATCACCCATTGTTAGGTGAGTTAAAAATATGTATTATAATTACATTTTTTAATTATTGAATATATGGGTTGTTCATAGTTATTTATGAGTACCTGATAGAATGGAGTTGTTGGTCTCTTGTAAACATATATCTATTAATTATACTTTATTCAATGTTAATGGGACAATGAATTATTAGTATTTTTATAGCTTGACACACATAGACTAGATATAGAGCATGCAACCATTACTAGGTAAGTTAACACAACATGTTAGAATCACCTTTCCCCTCTTTTTTTTCTTGAATGATTTTATGGGTTTTTAAAACTTCTCTATGAGTGGTTTTGATAAATGTATGAAGGTAAGTTTTTCCTTGAGAACAAAAAAGTGATATGTTTTTAATTTTAATTCTTTGTATAGTTTTATGTTGTTTGACATTATGAAATCATTTCTTTTGTAAACATAACTCTATTAATGGCCTATTTTTTCTCTTCAAATTAAATTCCTTTAGATTTATATTGGATGTATTAGGATCACATCATTTAGAATCATTTGCTTCTTAGTTTAAATATTATAATTCATATTGCTCTATATTAATAATTATAATATAGATAAGACACATTACTATTTAGATTTCTATTGTGCATAATGAAAAATATATTGTTTATTTTCCTTGTTCTTTGAATATATGAGAAAGTTAGCACTGGTTTGAATGTCTTGGATGGGAGAATGTTGTAGGAAGAAATTTTCATATGGAAAGGAAAAATTTTTTCCTAGAATACGGTCATGTATGTTGTTACAAATATTTATTTTATACCTTCAATTAAATTAACTCAGGTAGTTGGATGTTATACTAAGTCTAGTTTCTGTGTATTTTAAGTGTGAAAATGTCCAAGGATGCATTTAATGCTTACCTACCCACATCCACCACCATAATTAAATTCCACCTTTAGTGTCGCCAATATGAAAAAATATGTAAGTCCTTGAGTTTGGTATAAATACTATTATCATCCTTTTTATTTTATAATGATTGAGATAAATTATTTTATTATCAACACATTTATTTTTATATAGGCACATCGATGTTACATATTTGAGCAGTTTACTTGGTTGTCATTTTAGTTATCCTCTTCTCACCTATATCCTACATGAGCTATTATTCAATCCAAGTTAGGGTATATATTATCATGGATTCCAATACATTAAAGGTTATCTCCATGTCTTATAATAGTTTTTAGGTGTTTTTGAGATGAAATATTTTTTTGCAACATCCCATTTGTCAAGACATGTAAATTACATTCCATATAGATCTAGAAAATTAAAAGGGGTAAAAATGATCATATGGTAATAGAAACATCCATTTCAAATCATATGGCATGTTTTATGGACCAAAGGTCATGCTCTTTTAGTAATTGATGATAATCCATTAGATAGAATATTTAACTATGGATTGAATTTGAGTTTATTAGTTTATGTAGTTTTTTGGTAAATTTCATTCATGTCACTTTTATTGCACTTAGAGTGTATATCCACTTTTCATTATCCCAAATAAGAATTACAAATGATGCATTTTTATGTAATATATATAATTAATAAATTACATAAGTAAATATCTTCCCCCTCCTATTCATTGACTAGGTTATTCACACCGTATCTAGAAATAAATACTTATCTTTCCTTGATGGTTTTATTAGATAAACCCATATTAGAATTCCCATAGAATACCAAGATAAAACCATGTTTTCATGTCCTTTCGGAACATACACCTACTCATTCCTCCCATTTGTGATATGAAATGACCAAGTCATCCTTCAACTGTTTATCTAGGGCATTTTTTAATGATTTATCTCATTATTGTGTGGAAATATATATGAATGACTTCAAAATATTTGGGAACACTTATTATAGACATTAATTCTACCACCTTAATTATACTGCCAATCCATTCCCAAGTAAATTGCACTAACACTACCACATTAATTAATTAATCACACCATGTTAAATAAACAACCCAATTTAATCCCACTTCATCACTCCATGATTAATTAACTAACATAGCATTATTAATTAGTTGATTAATTATTCACTAATTCCATGTACACATAATTATTATAAAAAAAAAAAAAAATACTAATTATCCTAACCCATGTCAAACTCTATGAAATCATTGAGTTAAATCCTTGATAAAAATTGAAACTCAATCTACTCATTAATCCATGCAATTAGTTAACTCTTTAATTCATGTTTGCACATCAAAAAAATTAAATAAATCAAATAAATCAAGAAAATAAAAAATAAATCAAATCATTTTAAAATTAAATCAAGGCATTCAAGATTTAGATCTAGTGAATTAATCTCATCCATCCAAACTTAAGTTTTCAAATAAATCAAGTTCATCTTAATCATTCATCCTCCCATCAAAAGATATATAAACTCATGCTTCATCCTTCATTCTCATAAGCTTACAATCTATTAACATATAATATAAATTCAAGCAATCATTTTGGAATCACACAATCATTCTTCTTAGGTACATGTTACTAGAATCTTGCAAGGTACTTTGAGTAACCACAATATATTTAATAACATTGAAATCCATTGAACAAGGGATACATTCATTTGATAACTTTAGGTATTATTTCTCTGATTCCTTGCTCAATCTGAAGTTATTCTTAGTTTATAGTAGGAAATGGTTTGAAACTATCTATTTTGAATTAAAATTTCATGTACATGTGTATAATGAATCGATGACAAACATGGAAAAAGTTTCCCAATTTTGTTAAGATATTAACCTATCATTGAGTCAAGAGGAGTGTTACATGATAATGAAATAAAGTATTATACTAGGACACCATATCTCCAATTTAGGAATTGAGTTAGATCCTATGAAAATATAAGTGTTAAATAACTTTACTACACAAAAAGGAAAAAATATGTGAGAAGTTTCTTAGGATATGTTTCATATTATCTTAGATTGATAAAAAAACATATTAAGATAGTAGTTTCATTATTTGTTTAGCTAGGAAAATATGCTAACTTTGTATACATTGATGCATGCCATGAAGATTTTCAAATAATTAAAGGCTTACTTGTGACAACACCAATGTTGAGAGGTCCATATTGGAAGCTACCCTTCCATATTCATACTGACGCATCTAACACAACACTTGGGGTACTACTTGGGTAAAAGTATGGGTCACCTAACTATGCTATATATTTCATTAAAACAACTATATAGGTAGTGGAATTAAACTACACATTCATTGAGAAATAATTCTTCTCAATAGTATATTCTATAAGCTAATTATGACATTACATTATTAGCTATCCTATTTGTGTTCCAATAATCATTTTTTTATTAAATTTTTAATTAAAAAATTGACAATAATTCATAGGATAATCATATGGTTATTATTTCTATAGGAATTTGATTACTGTCATGGATAAGGCTAGGGAATATAATGTAGCTAGACTTTTCCTATCTAGATTATAATTTGATTAAAGTAGACTATTAGTAGATGAATCATTTACTCATAAACATCTCTTTACTTTGACTTTTAACACTACTTAGTTTTGAGATATTGTTAAATATTTGGATACTAGGAAGACTCATCTACTCTTACTAAAAATTGATAAATGCAATATGATTGATAAGAACAATCCATTTTGATGGATCTAAAGGTATCTACTTAACATAGGGCTTTATTTAATCATGTGCATGTGTATGCACTAAGAAGATGAAGTATTGGATTTCCTCCAAGCATTTCATTACGAACTCTATGGGAGACATGTTACATTAAAGAGGACAACTTACAATTCCTTACCATTGGTTACTATTGGCATAATATACATGGAAAATTAATTTCATATAGTCACCAATGTGACAAATGTCAACATATGGAGAAAACCACACATTAAAATGAGATGCCTCTTCAATCATATCTAGTTTCAAATCCCTTTGAGAAAAGAGGAATTTCCCTTTTTGGACCTACAAACCCATATTTTGAAGGTAAGGATTACATATTAGTATGTACCAAATACCTCAAAAAATGGGTAGAGGCTATATGTTTGAGTCATGTATAACATAAAAAAGTAGGTAAAATGATTTATGAATAGATGTTGACAAGATATGGAGTTATGTGAGAGATAATATTTGATTAACGACCATAATACATGTCTGATTTTATTGGAGGATTTGTATGAGAATATGAATTTAGGCATACAAAGTATACTCCATATAATCCATAATCGAACTACTGAGTTGAAGCCACCAATAGGAATTAGAGAACATTATTACCAATATTATATTTATACACCATTGTGATAGGGTAGAACACCTTTTAGAAATAGTATTGGTTATAACACCACATGGAAGTCAACAATGATTTTTAGACCGTATGAATTGTTCTATGGTAAAAAAAAATTCTTTATGGAGAGTTTGATCTTATAAATCAATGTACTACCACAAAGCATAACATGGATTTTTCTAAAGCACAAAGAGAAATGATCATGTAAATCAACTCCCTTGATGATAAGAGAAGAAAATATCTATAATATATAGAAATAATTGAGCACTAAAGGATAAAGTGAAATGATAGGTTCATTAAAATGTATATGTTTTATCCATGTGACTAGGCATTTCTCTATGATTCAAAATACAAAGACCATAAAGGGAAAATTCAAACCATATGGTTAGGCCATTATGAAGTATAAAAGGTGTTTGATAATGGAATGGTAGAATTATGTATAATTTATTTGGTCATAATCTCCCTGATGGTCAATAGTGATTATCTTAATTTGTATAATAAACCACTTTCCAAGGAAAATTTCATTCATAGATATGGATCTCAACTGAATACTAGATGATAATTGTGGACCAACTTATGATCAACCAAAGGATAATGATAAATAATATAAATAAAACTTCATCCAAAACTTTCTAGAATAAGTTATACATATCACATGTTACTATTTTGGCCAAAAATATAGATTGTTGGCTAACCACAATTGAATAAAATGGGCATGCATAGAAAACTAGTTTGGTGTCCACTAAAACATTAGTAAAAGAAATATAGGTGTAAAATCATCTTGTTGACTACTTAGGTAACAAATAAATAACAATAAACCAATACAATAAGATTACCTATAGGTTCATTGAGGTTATAAGTCTACCTTAAGTTGATGCACGTAACATTGTATCAACATACAATCATTATACATATATTAGTTGTACCTTTAGCTTAATATATTTTTAAAATATACCTTTAGATGTTTTTGTTTACTCAGTTGACATTTAGTATCTAATTCAGAATAATTTTCACTAACTTGAATGTTTTTATCACATTGCATCCTCATTTTAGATCTAGAATATTCTTGAATAATATTGACTCATAGGGTATAATGATTGAAATATTTATTTCTATTTTTCTAAAAAGCTTTATATATGCATAGTTACTGAATGTCCCTAGATGAACGTACACCCACTACTACTTATTTCATTTTTGTAAAATCCTCATATCCACAACCAACATGTAGGTTTTACCTTGAATTATTTATGTCATGAGAGCATCTATTGATTGATTTTACTTATGGGAATTTCATAATATCATGTTTATCTCAGTAAATTAGGGATTAGTTAATTCAAATCTAGGAATTTACATTCACTCATAATACTTCCACAAAAATTCTTTTCTAAAAGGTTTAGGTGAAGCATCAAATCTTCTCTTGAATTTTTTGAAGGATAAATTAACTAGGAAACCTTTCTTGTTAGGATCTCAACTATACTACATCACTCCATTTCATAAAATTAATGGCTCATGTAGGTAACACCTTAATTTCCTTATAACAATGATATAATTGGTAAACTAATGCCTCAATCAAGTAACTATATTAGGAATTTAGCGTCGTTATGTTTTTATCATAATTATATTTTATATATTTATTACTCACTAATGTGTCATGAATATTTATGAGTCACTTCACTATATGTCCCCTTCCCATTCTTTCCTATGTCATCACCTACATCATTACTTTATAGATATTTGCCATTATGATAATTGGTATTGGAACTAATTTCCCGTCACTTTTTCCCATTTAATCCACTCACATCCTTTTGGTTGTTTGTGCCCCAAGTTTCAAATATATTCCACGTTGGGATAAGTGGAAAGTTAAAGTGTGTGTGTGTGTGTGTGTGTGTGTGTGTGTGTGTGTGTGTGTGTGTGTGTGTGTGTGTGTGTGTGTGTGTGTGTGTGTGTGTGTGTTTGTGTGTGTGTGTGTGTGTGTGTGTCTGTTGGGGGGAATGAGTGGGTAACTAATTCTAGTGGCACATGTCATCCTTCTAACTAAGAGGGAGAGTAGTTACATAGTGCACATGAAGTAGAGAAATAAATAAGGGAAGGTACATAATAAGTATGTCATGATTTCACTATCAAAGAGAAAAATTCCATTACAATGTTACTCTCATCTCTCCCATATATTAAAAAATACCCATTTGTGAAGTTTAAACACTATTTTCAAGCACTAAATGAAATAGAAAAAAAATCAAGAATTAACTAATAGACATGAATCAAAACATATAAGGTAAAATATATGGGGCCAAACACAAATGATGGATATAAGCAATGAAATAATATTAAGGGATAATTTATATATCATGACCATTTTTGATAATTTAGGATGCATGATTTAGATATACATAATCATAGGAGATGACTTGAATATATCCCAATCTTTTTATTAGACGTTACAAGATGACAAATCTAAAAATCAATGGTTTTGATGTGATTTAAATGGAAAAACTAATATCTGAAGTTATTGGTATGCATGGGGTAAGTGTAAGGAACTGGTGGACCAAAAGGGTGTTACCCATGGACATTATTTTCCCTTTTGAAAACTGATAAATCTCAACTTCTTTAGATTATTTCAGATGTCTACACTCAAAATTTAAAGATGACAGATGAACATGAATTGTATATTTTCTAGTCTAGTTTATACAATACTATTTTTTTAAATGCTCAAGAATAAGTAGGTCAAAAATATAAAATTAAAAGAGGAACATTTTTTTTTCAAAAAAATATAGTAGACAGGTACTGGTACACCCCCTCATTATTTGAGTGTCTTTTAGTATTATTTGAAACCCATTAATGGAAAGTTAGATAAAATAATATAGTTTTAAACATATATTTAGAAAATTAATAACAATAATAAATATAAATGTTTAATTAACTTTACATGTAAATAGTCCATGAAAAGTTTAAAAAAATGGATAGACAGTTTTCCCCCCCACCCCTAAACTACCTAAAAAAATGTTTTTTTTCAATGGGTATATAAGTAGTTATACTTTGTAATCACATAATTTTTTTTATTTGAATTAACTAATAAATCATAAAAATACATAGACAAGTATAGATATGACATATAATGGCATAGAAACAATATACTTACAAATCAACATAGATGGAAACCTTAAAATAGTCATAACATTAAAACAAATAATATATTTGGAAATATTATAGTATGTTCATCATTGTAATAATATTTATAGGAAATATCCCACTAAATATTCATATTGTTTATGATAGTAGAAGTTAGATTTTGTAAATTTCAGCCAAAAACAAAAAATTGGTTGTGTTTATAGGTTCAACCTTTAGGCTTGAAAATCCAAGCCCTTTCTAAGCATGTATACATGTTTTTGAAGTTGGGTATATAAAAATTATGTTCATGTTTATTTATTAATTAAATTTACATGTTTATATTTTGATATTTATGTTTTTGTGTGTACATAAAAATTTTAGGTAGATAATCATACATATATTATTTGTATAAGCATTAACCCAAGTGATATAACAGAAGACAATTTGAATTTTTATTGCACAAGGTGAAACACACCTTTGATCTAACTTATTTAATGAAATTGAGGAGATATGGACCAGTAACTAGTGTTGGAGTCACCCAATGGGAAATATGGAATATGAAGGTAAAGTTGGTGAGTGTTATATTTCCTAATATTTGGTGTGAAATGGGCTTTTAAGGACCCACATGCATACATATTAGGCAATAGGAGCACAATGAATAAACAATAAGGATACAAAGAACTAGTAAGGGTAAGGATGGATGATTTAATGATCCAACATAAAACATAAAATAAACATGGATACAAATATTAACATGAAATATGGTCGAGAGAAAATAAGGAAAAATAATAAAGTATGAGTATCATTTAGTGCATGGGGATGGAAACATTTTTAATGAAAAATAAATATTAAAATACAAATAAATTAAATCAAGGACATGAACTATGCGGGCACAAAAGTGTGAGTGTAAATGAAATGATATTTTTGAGCTAAAGATATGATCTCAAAGGTAAATAAGTGTCCATCCCAAGGGTGGATTTGTGTTTCCATTCAAAAAGAAGATATGCCTAGAATTAATATATAATTTAAATTAATTTTGGAGGTCTTCAAAATAATTTTTAAAATATATAATTATATTCTAATTGGATCAATCTCACATTTATAATATTAATGAGACAAGGATGATTTACTAAGTACTACTAGAAAAATAGACTAGAGGATAAGAAGTGAAACTTATAGTGGTGAATTTCATTCACTTTTTTTTTGAGATACTAATATATTCTATAATATTGTTTTAAAAAAATAATCTACTAAGGCTTGATGAACATAATATATATTTAATTGAAAATAGATTTTGAAAAAAAAAAAAAAGCATGTTTTATTTTTAGTGACATTGGCATAGGTGACATTAGATGACAAAAAGGGCATCCCCTATATTTTTGAAGTTCAGATATATATGTTTTTTTATATATGTGTTTCTATACATGAATATACATATAAATGTTTCTGTATGATTGTAATTGCATGAAACAACATGTTTATTAACATAGAACATAATCATTTTTTTAGGAGATCTTGAATGTTTGTACATCCCCAATCATAGAATAAATGTTTATTAAAAAATGTGGTCAAAACTCCAATTTCATGACTAAATTTTATGGTCCATTTAAGATTAGTATGAATAATGATATAATATATTTTTAATAGAATTGGTTATGCAATTTATTTTCCAAATGAATTTAACATTATACATGAAGAAAAATTCATGTGATTGAATCCAAATGTGTGCTTGAAATCTTTACAAGATATTTGCATTCTAGAAAAAATTACTCGAGTGGTAAATTTTACTACAAGATAAGGCAACCTGGGAGAATCAATATTTTATGGAATCTCATCCGTATCTCCCCATGCTTTGAGGACAAATCATCTCTAGTAGAGGTGACTTGTAATGAACTTATTTTCGTATAATCAACTATTCTAGTTAAAATTGAAATTGTATAAACCATCAGATTAATACATATGTATCATCTATATAAGGAATCCCTAGATGTATTTCCCTAACATCATCTTGTACACTTGTAATTATTTAATATATTATAATATATGTTCATATACACATTTCCCCTCTGTATAATAGAGTTGGGATGTCCTTGATTAAAGTGTTAAGTGACAATGGACATCTAAATGAGGGATTTCATGATAATGTATTTGAACATCTAGTTGCAGGTTACCAAGGAATTTATTTAGGATTATTAAAGAGATTTAATCAAGACATTTAGGTGTTAAAAAAATGAAAAATTATTACATGTATGAGTACATTGAACAACGGCATATAGTTAAGATGTTTCAATATTAAAAATCATAGATAGGTCTTGTTAGGAAGCCCAAAGACTTAAATAAAGATATTTATTTGGAAGAAACTAATTTTCATTTCTTGCATGTCCTTTTAAAGGATTCTCATTCTTTTTTAAAAAACCATTATTGAATATTTTAATATGAATAACAATTATTTGCCCTCCAAAGGAAAACAAATCAATTCTTGGAAAAGTTTTCAATAATCCATTAAGAAAGGTATTAGAATTAAAAGCATGAACACTAAGGATGAAAATAATGAAGAAGTAAAATAGATGAATGAGTCAATAGTAGAATCAAAGTTGTTTATAAATACTAATGACTTGAGCTATGTCCCCATTGGAGTTGAAAATTTGAGCAAGGCATTCAAATTTAATACACATAATAATGTGTATGCATTGCTACATTCCCAACACATCACCTTCTAACATTTATATTTTACCTATTTCAAGACTTATGTTCATGCTATTATTATCAACATAATTTTTAACCCTACATAGTGGAAGACAAAAGGTATCTAGTTGTTTTTATGGTGCCCACCCTCAAAAGAAATCATGTTTGTTTAGTCATGGGTGATGGATTTCATTCAAAATCAAGGAAAAAGTAAAAGTATAAAATGCGGAAGCATTTAAAAGTGTTGAGAGAAAAAAAAAGGGAATGAATACAAATGTTTTCTTCAAGATAAGGTACATCTACTATCCCAAATGAACAAAAGATCATAGATAATTATGAAATGAATAATAAAAATGAATGTTTACTAGAAAGTATAAATTATGTTTGAAGTCCACATTAAATGTGTGAAGATTTTAATTTTGTTTATGAAGAAACTATGCATTATGATTTACCACCTAATCATGAATAAAATTGTATGGAAACACTAAATAGTGAAAGTAAGAATGAATTAAATTATATAGAAATAGAAAATAAATAAACTAGTATGGAAGCTAATATTGAAACACCAAATCAATAAATTATACCATTACTAATAGCTCCCAATATTTTATGTAGAAGGCCTATGTACCTAATTGAAGTTAGCGAAAACATCTTGAAACAAATGAATGATAAAATGTATGATCACCATTCAATTAGAATAAATAAAATAATTTTGGACAATTATTTTAAATAATTAAATGATAGTCAAAGATTCATTTTATTTGTTTCATTAATGAAATTGTTTAAGATGAGACCTAAAATGTATGCCATAGGACTAAGAACATATGATGTTATTGAAAAAATAATAATATCATGGAAAATATATATGATGCATACTATATTATAGCAGGGTCTTTTTTAAGGGTCCCTAGGAAAAATCCCTTTGTAAAATTATGGCAAATCTATTTTGAAATGGTGGTAAATCCATTTGAATGTGAATAATCACATAGGTGAGTAAAGGATGGATGAATAATTAGTGTCTGTGAATGGAACTAAACCTACCTATGCATTAGTATACAATTATTTACATATGTAGCCAAGTGTTGTATAAGTAGATGACAATCTGTATATGAAGTCAAAAAACTACATATACAGTCAGGTGTCTACATATACAGTCAAGTTACTATATGTGAAATTGGGTGACTTCACATGAAGATGTCTAAATAGATATGTAGTATCTTAGCTACATATGTAGATGAACATATACATATGTAGTCAAGTGACTGTATATTCATGTAGGCAATTGCATATGTAGTTGATTAGTTACATATGTAAGTGCTTGACTTCATATGCAATCAATCATTTATATATGCAGGCAAGTGACTATATATGTAGATGATCGTATCCATACCATAAATTCTACCATATACCTATAAAAGGGATCCTCATGGCTCATTTATCACTTTTCAACCTACATCTTGTGAACACTCCATCCTTCTAGTGCTAGCCCTCCTAAGTCAAACTAAAACTAAAAGATGGTTGCTAGTAAATTTCGATGCTTGACAAAAAATGCTGATGCCTGAATGTATATATAGTTGTAAATAAACTTAGATTGACTTTCAAGGTGCTAGCAAAATACATGTATATAGAGAAATTTATTTTAACAACTAGGTGAGTTGACCCTTAAAAAAAGAATATACCCTAAAATTTAGATTATATTGCATTGTTCGTTAACCTTCAAAATCACCAAATGATGAATTTGAATAATGGAATATTATTGAATTAACAAAGATTCGCTACTAAAATAGTTTGTGTATTTTAGGTGTGAAAAGTCATTTCAAAGAGAGTAACACTACTTGATGCATAATTGAAACTTTTATAGTAAATGGTAAAATAGGGAAAAAAAAGCTTGATTAGAAAAAAAAGTATAACACTAAACACATAGAAAAATACTAATGAAAGAAATTAGGATATGTAAAATACTTGATGATGTCAATAATAATTACATACAGCCATTTTCTCGTAGACTTCCACAAAAATACAAGGCTATAGAAAATTCTCTTAAAGACTTACTTGCATAATTTTTGTAAGACAAAATAAGGGTTTCACCCAATAAAAGAGATGTAATGAAAATAATATTCAGTTCTCATAATTATGAACCACATCAAAATAATTTTTTGGATATGACCCAAACACAATTGTAATTTAAGATTTGACAAAAATATCCACAAATTTAGATCAACCCTTCTATGCCAAAATTAATCACACACGCACACACACGCGTGAGCGCGCGCACGCACACACACACACACGCGCACACGCGCACACACACACACACACACACACACACACACACACACGCACACACGCACACGCACACACACACACACACGCACACACACATGCATGCATGCACGCACACACACATATACACACACACACACACACACACAAGCATGCGCGCATGCACACGTGCACACAGACACACACACACACACACACACACACACACACACACACACACACACACACACACACACACACACACACACACACACACACACACACACACACACACACACACACACACACACACACACACACACACACACATACACACACACACACACACACACACACACACACCAATTGTCATTGTAGTTAACATTTTTAATTTTTAATTGATTATGATATTTTTAATCATGCCCATTATAGTTTGCATACTGACAACATTTTTCACAAGTGTGGCATGGAAGTTCTACCAAAATCAACAAGGAAATTTATTCTAACAATTTTTTGTGAAGGACTAGATGGGATTTTTTTTATAACAAAGCATGTTTAGATGAAAATTGTATCATTTATGGCAGATTGCCAAAATTAAAAAATTATATCTGTGAAGAGATTGAAATTGGAATTAGACTAGAATTAGTTAGTTTTAACAAATAAAAATTTGTGAAATATATAAAAGATGGTAATGAATCTAAAAGATCAAATATTGTCAAAAAAAATACCTATTTTAGATTTTATGGTCAAATTAATGGAGGAATTTTTTATGAGTATCCAAGGCACACACACATAGCTAGATGGTTGGATGAACAATTTAGGCTATGCAAGGAAACATTTCCACTGGGTTTTATTATTTTAGTAATTAAATTTTATGAGATTTCCATGTTAAAACTATAGATGGAAATTTAATTACAATACTATAAATAATTATGAATTGACATATTTATGCATATAACATTCATACATGCACCTAATCGTACAGAGTATGATAAAAAATATATTAAGGGACTACCATTTATATGTCAATGATGATCAATCACATTATATAGATTATGTGAAAGGTTTTTTGAGATGTTATAAAATTTTGACTAAGAGGAACATTAATTATAAACAACATTATAGTTGGTCAGATAATTACATATCATAATTTAGAAATTCACATATGTTTTAATGGTTGAAAATGATTCATGTTAGCACTAGCATAGAACATATTTGGAGTTTAATTGAGGTTGTCCATGGAAGAGGGAAGCATGATGGTTATATATCATGTGTGAAAACATCCATTTTAAAATAGGAGGTGAAGTTTGAATATGATGCTAATTTTATTGATGTAAAACCCATTGTTGAATAGTGTAATGAGAAAATCTCTGATGGTGCTCATAAAAACTTTAGTGTTTATAGATACTTTTGGTTGATGAAGGAATAAAATATTCCAAGTTACGAGTATTGTATAACCATAGTTCAAATTCAGGTTCTTGGATGTTTCACACAATGAACATGACATTTTTTTGTTTTACATGTGTGGAACATTTTAAAAATAAGTGTGAATCATAAGAGTGCATGGATGGATGAAAGTATAAACCTATAATTGAAATCAAAACATATTAGGTTCTATCATAATGAAAACTTATTGATACGATGTCATCACATGATTCTTAACATGTATATGATGTAGTGAAACTAGGTACAATATTAATCATTATGTACTAATTTATCATTATCAATCAACATCATAACAATTATAATAATTTTTTATTTTATGATGTATAACATGGTTTTAATAATTATTATAATGGAATACAAGAAATAGGTAACATATTATTTCTTATGTCGATGTGTAGAGGGAAATAAATAAATTGACTTCCTCAGTCACAGATGGGGAAAACATTAACCATTCTATTGGGTTTGTGGTAGTTATCGGAACTTTGATTTGATGATTAAATATAAAAAATTCAAATGTATGGTTATTTTTAGATAATTAAATACATATGAATTTATCAAATATAAATGGATGAAATTAAAAAATAATCTATGGAAGGTTCGTGAGTTTGACCATGAAGAAATTCTTGCTAGTATCAAGACTAGATCATATCCTAATGGTTCACTATATTAAAATTTGAAGGTATGATAGTTATTAGATGTAAATGTATTTATTTTTATCAAATTTTATAAATTTTTAATATATTAAATCTAAATTTTAATTTAATTACTTATTAACATATTTTTTGTAGGTTTGTGGTGCCAAAAAAGCTTCCACCTTGAGATAGTAGGCATAGTTAGTAAAAAATATATATATTATTGAATCTAAGAGAAGTAATGATTAGTATAACCTATATAAAATATTCATATATTATGTTATAACATATTATTTTGGTGTGAAATTATAGGAATTCATCATGCATATGAGTGTTCCTTTGGTTCATGAAAATGACTTACTATTTTTGTTTTGTCTGCATTTGAAATTGGCCTAAAAACTACAATTTATAATAGTAGAAAGCACACTATTAAGCATATAAAGGGTATTTTATTTCCCTAAGAGGTGTTATATAATACCAACTACCTAGAATTATATCTTATTTAACATTTTTGACATGATGGCAGTGCTAATTTTAAGCCATGAACCATCAAAGATAGAGATCTCCAACTCATGCTTCAACTTTGACAACATTTATTATTAGTGTTTACATGTTCTAGAATAGTTTTAAAAACATGATTATTTTTGTATTTAAAGATCTTTTTCTTGTAAAATATGTTATTTTCCTATATATATGTGTTGGAAGTGACAAATGTGAAAGAGGAGTTCTTAGAAGAGGACATGTGAATTAGAGGTCAAGATCTTGTCTCTTGATTGCATAAAAGCTACATTTTAGCACTGACTACTACATCATCAACCACATATTTATATATTAAATTAGATGATCATGGTTTGGGATGACATTATAGTGATTATATAATCACATTATGGTTCTTTAATTTCATACTTGTGATTTATGGTTTTCATTTTATCCATGTATGAAGTTAGCCTTAAAAATAACATTTTTATTCTATTGTAGAGCATATTATTGAGACTTGAATGGGTAATCAATATATTTATAGGTAATGATTATATCTCAATAACTTGGTCCTATAATTTATTTTCCACCTCTGATGTCGTGGTAGTTCTAGTTTTAAGCCGCAAAGCACCAGAGGTGGAGATATCTAACTACTGCTAAATAGTAACAACACTTTTTTATTGATGTTTATACATTACATGGAAGGTGTAAAAATGTGTATCTATAAGGATTTATAATTTGTGTTCATGATAATATATGAATTGAATACACATATGTGTTTCAAGTGTTAAATGTGCAAAAGGAGGTCCTACAAGTAGAAGTGTCAGCTAGAGGATAAGAACATGTCTTTTCACTACATAAAATTTACATTTTACCATTTATTACTATACCATATTCCATAAATTAGTATCCTATTTTCAATAACCATGCTCTTGGGTGAAATTATGTCAATTTTACATGCATATGAATATTCTTGTGGTTCATGTAAGTGACTTATGGTTTGGGTTTTTTGCACATCTCAAGTTAACCTAAAAAAGAAAAATGTTTATATTGGCAAGCATGTTATTGACGATAAAAGGAATAATCTATATCCTAATAGTGTGTCATTGGAGAAAAATAACTTGGTCTTGGATTTTATTATCCACCCTTAATGTGGTGGTGGTGGTACCAATTTTCATCCATGAAACATCAGAGGTGGAGATATCAAACTACAACTTCAACTTTAACAACATTTGTTGTCAGCATTTAAACATTTAAAATTAGGTGTAAAAACATGTATTTGGGACAATTTTGAGCCATCATCATGGGAATATATTTTATTTTAATAGATAGGCATGTTATAAGTTTTAGATGTGCAAGAGGAGGTCCGAAAAGTGGAAGCATTAGTTGGAGGACAACATTTTATCTCTTGACTATGTAAATGTTACATTTAGACATTGATTGATATATCATCTACATAAAAAATAATTTATTATGTTAGATCATCAT
>JARHVA010003119.1:845000-880000 GCA_037957365.1 Torreya grandis
CAAATGGATTTAGATATTTTAGTCATAGTAACACATGTGATTCACCTATACATATATATTTGAAGTTTTATTATTGTAATTAGAAGTCCTAGAAGTATAAATATCAGTAATAGGTCAAGAACTTATCTCTTGACTACATAAAAGTTATATTTCAATAGTAACTACATTACCACCTACCATAGATTCATATCATAGGTTAAAATTCCATCATATGGGATGAAATTATAGGGATTTAAAATTAAAATTATGATTCTTTTATTTTTTTGTCGTTGAGATACATTTTTCATTTTATGTGCATCTAAAGTTAGCCTTAAGAATAATAAATTTTCCATATTGGGAAACACGTTATTGATGCCATAATGGGAAATATGTCTTATGACATGGCGTGATCAAAGCGAAATAATGTAGTCCTATATTTTTTTTTTCAACCATCAATATTTTATCCATGAAGCACTAGAGGTGGAGATTCTAGCTAAAACTTTAACTTTGATAGTACTTTGTTGTCAATGTTTTTGCATTCTAAGGAATGTGTATAAACATGTATTTGAGTGGGTTTAGAGCTTATGGCATGAAAAAATGTGTTATTTAATAAATATGTGTTTTAAGTGGTATATTTTCTATAGGATGTCTTAGAAGTTTAAATGTCAATTGGAGGATGAGAACATATCTCTTGACTACATAAAGGTTTCATTTCAACATTGATTACTAAAACACAGGACATAGATTTGTATCTTATATTCAATCATAGTAGTATAATTTAAAATTAGAGGGATTCAAAATTCATGTGAGGGTTCTTTTTACAGGTGACTAATAGCTTTTGTTTTATATGCGTTTGAAGTTGGCCTAAAAAATAACAATTTTCTTATATTGGGAAGCATGTTCTTAAGGATGTAATGGGTAATCCATCTCTTCACAGGTTAGGATCCTAAGTAAATAAATTGATGCTAGAAATTAATCTCCACCCCAACATGGTGGTGGTGAAAATTTTCATCCATGAAGAATCAAATGTGGAGATTTCCAATTATGGCTTCATCTTTGAGAACATTTGTTATCAGTGTTTCCACATTTAAGAGCATGTGTAAAAAATTGTCTAGTCGATTTAAAGCTTGTAGTATTTTGAATATGTGTGATTTTAATATACATATGTGTTAGAGGTGATGTCACTACAAGTGGATGTCTTAGAAGTGGAAATTTTAGGTGAAGGACAAGACTCATCCCTTGATTGTATAAAAGTTGCATTTCATCACTGAAACTATATTGTCTATCATAGATACATATATTATGTTAAATAAAAGTGTTATATGGTGTAAGTATATCTATTTTACACTCATGTGAGGATTCTTTTGGTTTGTTTAGGTGATTTATAACTTCAGTTTTTTGTGTGTCTGAAGTTAGACCTAAAATAATCATTTTATTGTACTGGGAAGCACATTGTTTATCCTAGAATAGGTACTGTATCTTTTTAAAGGGTGTCATTAGAGGAAACTAATTTAGTCATACACATTATTACCACTCCTAGACATGGTGGAGGTACCATCTATAATCCATAAAGTACCAGACCTAGAGATATCCAACTATGGCATCAACATTGACAATATTTGAAGAGACACATGTGGAAGACTTATTCATTTTAAGTGTATTTAAAATAGATAAAGTTAAAAAGGGCCAGCTTTTCAAGATCAAAATAAGTTTTAGTACCATTAGATATGTCTTCTTATTCTCATCCACCTAATTCTTATTTATTTTGAAGGGGTTATCTCAAAATAGACCATGACTTATATAAATACAGGGGATAAATGTATACCATTGAAATTAATAATAACATTTTATTTTGGTAGAAAACTTTTCTATTTCATAGTTATTATTTTATCCACTCCAGGGAATGTAGTAATGATTATTTATTTATGAATAATTAATGTCAACAATTTTTTTTAAGAGACAACTATTGTGTCTTTTGTATTATAAATATCATCACAAATCTTGAGTTAAAGGTGCTAATGTGATAGGTTTTCTTTGTAAAAAATAATTATGTTGTACACTACCTTTATACAATATATATGATGAATTTTATATGTTAATGTATGACATGGTATATATTTATTACTATTAATTTGGTACTTATTATACGAAAATTTGGCCATCCAAATTTCACTCTACATTTTTGTATGTTCATGTCTTTTTTGCATATTGACTTGTTTTCAATAATATTTTACATGAGTCCATAGACCAATGGACAAGGAAACATTTGTGATTAGCCCACAGGGTATAAAATGTGAATTTGATGAAGTGGGCCTAATGAAAATTTTAATGACTTAATTACATTACTAATTATTTCATAATTAATTAATGGTAATTAAAGTCATTAAATGACTATATGTTTTTAGTTATTTGATAGATTAATTCTTTTTAGGAATAATATTTGTGTGTAAATACAAATTGCAAAGTTCATTCTAATATTATAAATTTGTCAAAATAAAAAATGACTTTTCACTTCCAAAGGCAAACATTGTACAAAGGGAAAAAATACATATTTTGTAAAGGTTCTTCTTTTTCTCAATATCTTAGAGAGTGAAAGATGAAAACATGGGTGGAGCCATGTTATTTCCATATTAGATAATGAAATGCAATTAAGCAACTGAGACTCTTTTGGGGTTTTGCAAATTTTCTTTTCTTTTGTTTCCAAATTCTAAATCTCTACTTGTAGATGAAGATCCCATTGAATTTATACATTCTATTAATTTTGTGTAGTCAATAGTGCTTAAAAAATGTTTTTGTTGACATCACCCATATATGAACTTCCTTGATTTCCATGAGTTTCTATATTTTTCATCTCAATAGAACTTCATACCAAGTGTGTAAAACTGAGTTTGTGAGGAGACGTTATGCTTTCATGCATGGCTTTTATTCCCAAAATCCCTATGGATTTTATTTTCATTTTTATATCAGAGTAAGGAATTCTATTTATTTTGTTTAATCTTGAGTTATCCTAGTGGTTCTATACATTTGTTTTGTTGTGGTTTTCTCCCATTTTCTCTATTGATTTTATTTTTTGTTCGCTTTCAGGTGTAAATTACAGAAAAATACAAATTAATAATATTATATGAGGAAGTTTCCCTTCCTAAAAGTAGAGGTTATTCATCATTCTCTACAGTGACATCTCTTGATATTTTTGAATTGGTGTCACTCCACATTAGGAGAGTCACAAACCAAAAAATACCAAAAGAGTTGATTTTTGCCCAAATAGTTTTTGGCGACTCTATTGGGGATCAAGTAGGTGACTTTTGATTCATAAAATTTAAAGGAAATCTTCCCCTTGAAAGAGAAGATTTTAGACTCCATTGAAAGGAGGGTTGGAAGTGAGGGAACGTAGCCCATGTTTCTAATTTTTTGATCTCTATAGTGTTTCCCATGGTTTAATTTTAGTTATAGGTATGAAAAGATTTCAACTAAAAAATAATTATGCATAGTTGGAAAACATTGGGTGGAAAAAGGATGAAAAATATAAAAGATGAATATTTAAAATGATCCTAAATTGCTGGGTGATTGGGTATATGAAAATGATGATATAACAAACAATGTCTTTCTATTTGTACCGTCTGTCAAAGAAAACCTGATTTAGGAAGTTCTTGATGATAAGAAAAGAAAGAAAATTTTGAAAGACTTCTATGGAGTCATACAAGTGAAAAACAAATAAATTTATCAATTTCAAAGCTTAGTCCAAGTAGAAGATTGCACAAAAAAGGAAAATTTAGCCACCTTTCAAGAGCATGAGATATGTCACGAAGGTGGTGGGATTCATACCAATGAAGAGAAAGCATGCCTTGGGGTTGAACATGTGCTCATAACTGGTTTTGAAGATCAAACAAGAAGTAGTTTACAAGAAATTAATAGCCATTTGGAATGCCAAGAAGTTTTAGTCCCTAACTCACAAATCGAGGTGCCTATGAGAGATTTGGTTCAACCACTCATGGTTGAAAAATCACAAGAGCTTCCAAAATATGGTGGTGTTGGATGTATGTCTAACATTGTTCATGTTTTAATTTTTAAATCGATACAAATCACTCTCACTCATGAGAAAAATGCAATTAATTTTTATATTCCAGTTGTGCAAGATCAAGTGTTTGAACCAGTGGTCATCTTTCTCCGCATACCTTATGTCCTTCCCATTGATTCAATAAAAAATATGTTCTTTTTCTTACTGCTATCTTTATGCATGGTGTCCTCATATATCAAAATTTTATCCCGAAAAGGTTCATACTTGGTCAATCGGTAAATGGCTATGTATAGACTTGTGATTTTTGTCCCTTCATATATAATTTCCCTTTCAATAATTTTGTTTCTTGTGTTGTTCTCCCCTTCTACTTTTACGTTTTTTTTGTGTGAGTTTGTGTTTTCAATAAAACCAAGATTGTTCACTACAGTGTTTTCCTCTTCTCCCTCTGTTGGTTTCTTGAACCCACAATGCATTATAAGTGGTTGTGCTCTTTACCAAAGGTCGTGTTGTCTTTTTAAAATCATGGCAAGAATGTCCCATATATATTTTCTTTGGAGTTGTTCTTTTAGTGTGTGTGTAATCTACATAATTCATAGTTGAGTGAGATGATGTTTTAATGGTTGTGATCCTACCAACAAATTTCCTATTTTGCAAGTCAATGGGAAAGCCAATGGATGTGATATTTCATTCTTGAAAGATACAAAGAAGTATAAAAAAAAGGCATGCCCATTTCATTACACTATCTTGGCCATGTATTGAACATTGTTTGTATGTGGGAGATTTATTAGATTTCATATTTGCCTCATTGTGGGAAATAGTTCGGAGCACCAAGATGACATTTTTAGAGTTTGGATAGTAGCTGAGGGGCATCACTCATAACTACATATATAAGTATATGCAGACAATATGAAGATACATAAATTGTTGATGTATGCTTAAATGATGTTGAAATACATTGTGCAATCCCATGTGTCACCATGTAAATAGACAGTTAGAATATGGGGCATATTCAACAAAGAAATAGAGGTCATCTTACACACATATTTTTGTCAAAGACTCTTCTATATCAAATGACGTTTTGGATGTTGTGGGGCCAAAAGCCTATAGTTATGTATGACTCAATCAAGTTATTTTGGGGCAAACATCTTCATTTCAGGAATTCCAAACCGTTTATGCTTTATTCCTATTTTGACTCTCAATCAAGGGTCAATATCTGTAACAGTCGAGATTGTAGGTTCAAAAATTTAGGAAACGTTTCTTATCTGGGTTTACATTGGTGACTGAAAGTGCATTAATTGGTAGTCTTTACAAGAAAGGGCGGCCGTTCCAAATAGTGTCACTGTTAGACCATTAGATACGCAATGGTATAAGTGAGGAGTCTACAATCTTGGTGGAAAAATATCCATTGGGATAGTTTGAGGCTTGTCAATGAATTCATGCAAAAGAAATATCGTCTGTAAGAAGCTGGAACTTCCTAGTGTAGATATATTTTCTCCACCTGATGTCATGGAGAAGAAAGATGTTTGAAGAGATTATTTATGCATTCGTGCTCTTTTGAAGGAAGCTCGTTCAAAGGATATGCAAAAGTAGAGTAAAGCATTTTTAGATTACAAATCCTCAGAGTTAAAATGGAACAACTTTTATGCATTGACAGAAATTTAATGAGCCAGCAATAAATTGAACTACTCAACTTTGAAGCAGGTTTGTTGAATACAACAGCTGTGCACAGTTTTTATTGAACAAAACTCCTGATACAATTTTTCTCTTTTTTAGATAAGAAATTTAAAGAGAGAAAAACATCATGGTGGAATCGGGAAGTGGACTTTATGTTATTGAAATGGTTCTTTACTAAGTAGATACAAAACAAGAGGAGATTTATAAAGAGTTAAGAAGATGAATCCAAGAACAAGATATGATTTTTCCTTTGCACAACGGATCATACTACTACTATTAAAAACCATTGGAGGTAAATAATTATACACAAAACTATAGGTGGCTTGTTGTTGAGGGCGAAGGTCCTAGGTCCGTTGATGATATGATGGAGATCGGACCTGACATGTCTATAGAGGAGGTTCTATTTGATGAAAATGTGAAGGCTGAAAAATATGAATATTATAATATTGGAGCATTCAAGATGAGCCCCAATCATAAATTGATTGCATACACAAAAGACACCAAATAGGATGAGACATATATTGTAGATGTCATTGATGCAAAAACTAAATAGTTCATTGGCGAACCATTAACATAAGTTACTAAAAATTTGGAATGCGTTGATAATGAGACACTTAGGAGACACTTATTTACATTACTATAGATGATATGCATCATCCCTATAAGTTATGGCGCCAAAATTTGTTTTCAGATCATGATCATGATGCTTGCCTTTATCATGAAAAGGATGATGAGCTCTCTTTAGAGATGAATGCATGAAAAAGTAAGCAGTACGGTTTTGTTCTTTCATGAAGTAAAACTACACAGCTTGTGTTTTTTATAAATGTTTCAGATGTACAGAAAGAATTAAAGCACTTAAAACAATGTGTTAAGGGAATTGATGTAGATGAAACCCATCGGGGAAATCATTTTTTATTAAAAGGAGGAAATTCTACAGAATTCCAATGCACAGTCAATCAAGTTATGTGACGTTCTTCCAACGCAACCTCTTGAAAATCTAACGAAGGTGAAAGGCACTCTCCTTGGAAAGGTTTAAAGAATTAAACAAACTGAGTGAAAGGCTAGATAGAAATGAATAAAGGTAGACTCGACTTATTTCTATTAAAGAAGCACATAAACAAGCTCAAAATGGTAGCATGCCCCCTTTTGTTTCAGATGCTACAGAAGAACATCGAAATGGAAAATGATAATAAAAGTGGTATGTCATTTTTGAATTGCAATTGTTAGGTGTAAGCCAAATTCACAACCTTGTCAAGATATCATGCCCCTTTATTTCAAATGCTACACAGGAACATCGAAATAGATGATGATAAAGGTGGCGTGTCATTTTCAAATTGCAATTGTTAGCTGTAAGCCAAATTCACAACCTTGCCAAGCATCCGTCCAGCTTGTGCTAGGAGAAATAGGTCAACGGTCTCTGAATTGGACCGAATTTCTTTGACGCATTTTGTCGGACAGTTCTCATGCCATGGGGATCCTGAACATGAGTCGATGCAATAAAAGGGAAATCAAATACAATTATCATGCGTAATTTCAAAATTCATGTCCTTATTATCATCATCCTAGCCGATGCGAGGTGAATTGGATAAGTTATTAAAAAGGGCAAATTTCTTGAAGCATTTTGTCAAACAAATCAAATGCCAGGTGTGAGCGAAAGGAAAATTTGTCAGAAATAATCTCATGCCTAGGAAGCCTCGACGAGACACTTTTGGCAAAGCCTATGGTCTTGGATACCGGGAAAAGTATATTCTGGAGCTTGCAATTGACATTTATAATGACGAGGTTATTTTAAACTCTCTTGAAAGCTGTGATGGAACACCATGGTTGCACTTTAGTGAGTTGAAATAATTCTTCTTAACTTAAATAAATCTGGTCCATTCAGATGTGCAAACCTGTTCAAGTGTATGGGAGATTATCAAAATATTTCGCGAATAATGAAACTTTTAGGAACTTGAGAAAGGTCCACGATAGGTCTAAATGCATTATTGATACTATTGTTTGTGCAATAGATAAAGTTATTTAGAAGACGATCATTTTTTGTGGCTACCCAGATAAAATGAAGCTTTTCTTGTGCATTTTTGTCATATCCACAGTCTATTGTTAGAAAAATGAATGCAATAGGGTATTTTAGCATACAAATAGGTTGACCAGATTCAATTCCTTGATTTTTGATCTGGAGAGGATGTTGAAATTGGTTTTGAAATTTACTTTTAAAAATTCTATCCACATTCTCTATACATACCGTGAACACATTTCAAAATATTGGACAGTTGTTTCAGTCACTACATTCCATTAATTTCAATGACAGATTGCAAAATTGCCTCTTGTTGCAACAAGAGCAGATCACACTGTAAGAACAATGGCATTTCTCTGTGGCAGGGGAATAGGTAGAGTTTTTGAGCATGGATTTGGCCCTGTAGTTCGTGTTCATCCATATATGATTGGGATAGGCGACCACTACCAGATTGTCGTATCGTGGAGCGAGGGCGGTGGTATTTTGAATAGATTAGATGAGACAAAGGTCACTAACATCTTCCAGTTTTCTCTTACATTCCACCACGGAATGAGGTCCCATAGTCAAAGACAGTTGTTGTAATGAAATTTGGCTGTCCAAATTTCACTACCTCTTTTAATATTTTTCTACCATTTTTTATCTATTGTCTTTTTCTCCATAATATTTTACACTACTTTATAGACCAATGGACAAGGCAACATTTTAGACTGGTCCATGTGAATTTGATGACGTGGGATCAATGAAAAATTTCATTAATAACTATTAAATAATTAACTAACGTTAATTAAAGTCATTAAATTATTATATATTTTAAGTCATCTGATAGTTTAATTCTTTTTATAGATAATATTTGTGTGTAAATATAAATTGATTTTTTTTTCCGGAATATTGTAAATTTTTCCAAATAAAAATAAGATAAAAATGGTTAAATGAATGACTTTTCAACTTCGAAAAAGAAATATTGTAGAAAGAGGGAAAATCTAGATTTTGTAAAAGTTCTTTTCCTCAAACTTCTAGAGAGTGAAAGCTACAACATTGTGTGGACCCTGGTTATTTCCATATTGAAGAAATGAAGTGCAAGCAAGTGGGTAAAACTCTTTTGGGGTTTTGTAGATTTTAATATCTTTTGTTTATAAATTATGAATCTCTATTTGTAGATGAAGTCTCTATTAAATTTATGCATTCTATTAATTTTGTGCAACCAATGGTTTTTCAAAAATATATGTTGTCAACTTCTGTATATGATCTTCCTTGATGTCCACAAATTCATATATGTTTGATCTCAATGTAAATTTGTACCAAGTTTGTAAAATCAGGGTTGCGATGAGACTTTGTTCTTTCATGCATGACTTTTGCTCGCCAAATCACTATACATTCCACGTTCATTCTTATGTTAGGAGAAAAAAAATTATTTATATTATTTAATCTTGAGTTATCCTGGTGGTTCTCTGTGGTTATTCTACTATAGATTTCTTCCATTCTTTTTTCTTTCTTTTATTTATTTATTTTTTTCCTTTTTTCTTTTTCCTTTTTTTCTTTTTTCCCATACTTTCCAGTTAAAAGTGCATAAAAACCCCCAAGCTATTCATATACTATGAGGAAAATACCATATCAAAAGTAAAGGGGATTCATCATTATCTACAGTGATATCTCCAACTTATGATAAATTTATGTCACTCCATATTAATTGAATCACAAACCGATAAATACCAAAAATAAGCATTTTTAGACTATCATTACACCTTAATTTTAAATTAAACATGAAGGTCAAACAATCTATATTTTATCAATAAATAAATAGTCACTCACATCTAGCTCACTCGTGCCCTCAACATGACCTATCATAAAACAATCAAACAATCAAACATGCCCTCAACATCCTACTCACTCACATCCATATTCTACATTTTAATATTTTTTGTCCCTTCATGGATCTTTCTTTCATGTTTCTCTTCAAGATAACATAGAGGCAAATGTGTCCATGCATAAATTTTACATATGAAAGTCTTTTTTTTTTCCTAAAAACTCTCAAGATCAAATCCAAGATAATAACGTGGATACATTTAAAGGACATATTTAGTTCAAGTCTTCAATAAGATATGAAACAATGTTTTAGAATAGTAAAGATGTGTGTTATAAAAAACTTTATAAGCCAAAAGAGGAAATTAGTGAATAGGACAAGGTATGATAAGAGTAAAAATATTTCAACAATCCATTTAGATTATGGTGAATATTTAAGGATACAACTATGTAAGCATTTTGGGATTAAAAAAAACTTATATGGTTGTATTAAAAAATAGTACCTATAAAATATGATTTCTCAACCAAAAGTAATTTTTTTTATCACCAAACATATTTCATGTTATCCTCTAAATATGATCATCAATTTATTATTCTCAATGTGTACTATATCAATTAATGTAATCATAGAAAACTAATAAAAGAGTAACACCAAATCATAGTTGAACAATATGGTAAGATGTTTAAGATATTGATGAAATTTAATGAAAATACTAATTTCAAGTAATACAATGAAAAACCCAAAAACATATTACTTTTATGGTTTCAAATTTAAGTACGTGTTACTTTTCATCTTCAAATTTTGTGAGAATAGCAGTAGGTTTTATTGTGTTCGGGTACTCCCATTTTGAATAATATAATGATTTGAATTAAAATATATTAATAACTCTGTAGAATATATAAAGATATTGAGATAGTAAAATTAGGCCTACCTTTATGCACGTATTTACCAAACAACTATATGAATTTTAGACGTACAATTTCATATCCTATTACATCAAAAAATATGGAATTGGAGAGAAAGGAGTAATGATTTTTGGTTCTTACATTTGTTTCTAGATGATAAACTAATTACCTTGGTTTATTTGGTTACAACTCATGAAGTTAATGCTCCTAAGTGTGTGTACCAACCACTAACATAAAAAAAATATCTATCATGAAATAACTAATTTGTGTGAGTCAATGTCAAACAATAAATACCCCTTGACAACAACATGTGTGTGTCAAGCTGAAACATATGAATGAAAAAAAAATTAATGTGAGATTTTATTCTAACATTCATAAATAATGATGAACTTCATGTATAAAGAGAAGACCACTGAGGTTCTTCAAAACACACACACACACACACACACACACACACACACACACACACACACACACACACACACACACACACACACACACACACACACACACACACACACACACACACACACACACACACACACACACACACACACACACACACACTCTGTGTGTGTGTGTGTGTGTGTGTGTGTGTGTGTGTGTGTGTGTGTGTGTGTGTGTGTGTGTGTGTGTGTGTGTGTGTGTGTGTGTGTGTGTGTGTGTGTGTGTGTGCGCGCGCGCGCGCGGGGGTGTGTGTGTGTGTGTGTGTGTGTGTGTGTGTGTGTGTGTGTGTGTGTGTGTGTGTGTGTGTGTGTGTGTGTGTGTGTGTGTGTGTGTGTGTGTGTGTGTGTGTGTGTGTACTGTGTGTGCGTGTGTGCATGCGCACGTGTGTGTGTGTGTGTGTGTCTGATTAACAATAACACATCCAATAGTATATGATCCAAAATCTAGATGTAAAAATGGTAGGACTGTCTCTTCCTATGACATGAAAAATTGTAAAAATGTTATTGAAATTTTAGTGTAAATTAATTAAACTTTTAAATACAATTAAAACTTAAATTTAATATGTCAAATATGTAATATACTTTCATAGGTAAATTAAAGGATCCCACACTAAATATATATGCCAATAGGTCATCAATCATAATCATAACATCATCTAGCCCCAGAAGCAACACCATACACATCTAAAGGTTTAGTGAATATAGGTCCATAACATCTGCAATAGTATGTTTTATCTTCAAAACTAGTTTGAGCATCTCCATGTCCATCCTCTCTAGCATTAATGTCATAAATTTTAACAAGGGTGTTAGTAAGCATATTAAGTACATGCAAAGTGATAGTCTCATTAACCTCCTTCACTAGAGAGGGTAGTGTCTTTAGTTGATGTGTATTTTAGATATGCACATTTTTAGGCTGATGAGGAACATGAGATGAACATGGTGTATCCTGTGCATATCCTTTTGTTTAACCCAAAAACTTGGAAATGTCAAAATAATTAAGAATTTCATTGAGGATAAGCTCACAGTAAAGTTTCTTCAAAAGATACAATGGAACCCCATGATTATTACAAGGCGTATAATTAAATATCATTAACCATATATACTAAGAATTATTCCTTATCAAATTATGCTATAACTAGTGGATTTAAGGTTATTTTCATGATATTGGAGGTAGTGTATTGGTTGATGGATCAATGGGTAATTCAAAAAAATTTCAATTTGTGATTTTCTTATCCTTCAGACATGCATTAATAAATTTTTAATTTTTCAACATAGTAAGACTTACATCTCTTTATACAAGATGTAAATCTATCATTTTTTCATGTTATTGAGTTAACTAAGCATAGTAATGACTCTAAGGTATCTACCAAATATATATAGTGGGTTTTGATCAATTGAGGATTATTCATTATCCTAATTATATCTTGAATTTGCAGCTTATTTTTGACCATATGCATGGCCAAATCATCTTGATTACTTGGGTGTCTTATGGAATTGTAGGAGGGATAGGAGGGTTAGGATGTCTAAGAGGGTTAAGAGGGTTATGATGGTTTTATGTAACACTTGAATGACCTATAAAAATAGAAAACTATTACAAATCAAAAATAGTTAAAATTTATTTTGTGTTAAATTACAATAATTTAGTTTAATTACCTCTCCTTTTTCATGACATTACCTATTTTTTAATTTAGTGATGCAAACTAGAGTGAACAGGGTATGTGATAGTTGATTTGTCTCCTTTTGGAAATGTTAGGTCAAAACGTGAATGTGGTTTACATTTTAGAGTAGAATTGAGGAATGAAATTATAAATGAACAAGTTTGTATTTTCTATATATAAAATGTATTAATAATGTGTACATGTTTTTCAAATATAAATAATGCATATGCATTATAATGTATACTCATTCTAGATTCAGTAATCATTGAGACTAGATAACATAATGTGTATGCGTTATGCCAATAACATGTAAGTTTTTTTTATCAAACTCATGATAACATAATGTCCATTAATTGGCCCAAATATTCTATGAAATTAACCCATGTAATAGGGGAGAGATGGTTAGAATACCATGTAGCTTCTAATACCAAATACAGATTTATCAAACAAGTAGAGGTTCTTGAATATGATGCACAAGATACATAAATTATATCACTTCGTTCCCCTTTTCACCTAGTATCTATATTTATAATTAAGTATTTCACTTTTTAAGATATATTATCCTCACTATATACCCCTAATTTAAACCTCTTAATTCCTCCTCGACATGGTATTATTGTAAATGTTCCTAATTATTTCTTATATATTATAATAATAATGGATAAAGAGTATCAAAAAAGGGAAGCCTAAAACCTTAACCCATCATTGTCTAATAACCATGGTATTTAAGGGGGTTTATGAAATTCTAAACTAAGCATCGAATGTGAATAACTCTTTTCAATTCCACATCTTACACAATTTTTTTTTCCTCATCCTAATATACCTAAAATTCCCATACCCATATATTTCTCTCATCTACCAAATAGATAAAATACCTCAAAAGGCTCCTTCAATAGACACAAAATACATTATCACAAAATAAAAATAAGATGGGTAAGGGAAATTTAATCCTGTTCCAAGGTTGTGATGATTGAAATATCCTCAAAAGAATTACATTATTAAGAGGAAGGCTTGAGCGGTAGTGAGTAGGAATCAAGGTAAGACACAAGTGAAGAAGAGACTAGTTGAAGATTAGAACCCTTATAGTAAAGAGAGAAAGAATCTTTAGTTGAGCAGGAAATTAAAGAAGAAGAAAGAGAAGAGTCGACAATAGAAGAGGAAGAGAGAGCACAAACCCATGTTCATCTTAATCCAAACTTGAGTTACTATAAAATACTCATTATTTCATTATGAGTAAATAAAATATCTAAAAGAAAGAATTCATAAATTAGAAGAAATAAGCACTTTTTTTGACACATTGGTATAGGTATTAGGGGAACAAAGATAAGAAATTAGTAAGAAATACCTATAAAATTAAATATACCACCTCCTACTATAGTTTTACTTGATAAGCTTATAAAAATTATGCCTAAAGATCCTCAATGAAATGCACATGAGGTACCCGTCATAGTTTTTCTTGATGAGGTTACAACTTATAGTATCATAGAGTAAACTTCAACTTCTATTTCCGTGCCATGTATGTCCAAGGAACTTGATATGACCAAATTAAATTTCATAACTAGAGGAGGACATTAGGACATTTTTTATGCACTAAATTTAAGATGTTTGTTACCTATAATGGAAGACAAAAAATAATATAACAATTGATAACAGAGAATGATTTGCTAAAGGAAAAAAAGCTAAAGAACTAAAGAAGAAAGAGATAGGTATTTATGCTTTTTAAGCCTTGATTCCTAGGATGAATGAGTTATATTTGAAAACGTTCCATTGTAGACCTCATTATATATAATGTCTTATACCTATAAGAATAGTGGATTCATTTTTAGATAGAAGATTGATCTTTGGAGAAGAGGAATCTATAGGGTTTCCTTTTTATTTTTTTAATGAGTACCTTAGTGGTCCTATAGAGTATAAAGATTTTCTGTGTGATTTTTATTATCATAAATATGTAGTCACTCTAGATAATGAATGGTATCACATTATAATAGTGAGTTATATACAACTGAGATCTTATTGATCATACTTGAGAAGTGAATTAAGGAGAGGGAAGGAAATGGTAGCCTACTTTGTAGAAAAGGAGCATACTCCACTAAACCTCAGGTCCAAATTTATTTTCCTTGCTCAAATTATTAAATAATGGGATATATTAATTCATTGCCCTAATTTTATCAAATAACTTAGTTTTATAGGAAGGAATCAATCAATGAGTTCATTAATTTTTTTATTTTTTTAAAGATTCCATTTCTTTTTGTAGGATAATATGCAGAGAGTTGACTCCTCACATGTAAAAAATGGAACCATATTTTATTTAAAATATAAAATCTTGAAATAATAGATTTGTGAAGTTTATAAGTTATTGTATGGTAGATATGTTTGGCTGCATTTAATTGAAGTTCATAATTCATGTATTATGGTTTCTTATTCCATAATGGATTTGAATAGAACCAATGACTTAATAACAAGAGAACCAAAAAAATAGGATTTTATAAAGTAGAATAGAGGTTATCTTTCTCAACAGATAATACAAGATGAAACACCCTATGTTTTCAAAATGATTTATGCCTACATCATGTCCTATTATTGTTTTGAACCTAACTGATCTAATATTTTTTTATAGGGATGTAAAAAACCTTAATTTTGGAAGTGTGATGTGACTTAAAAATTCCCTTATCTGACTATATAAACTATTTCCAAATTACCCCTTTTACATGTTTCCCATTTCAAAGACTCATAATATACAAATGTATAGATACATTGTGTGTGTGTGTGTGTGTGTGTGTGTGTGTGTGTGTGTGTGTGTGTGTGTGTGTGTGTGTGTGTGTGTGTGTGTGTGTGTGTGTGTGTGTGTGTGTGTGTGTGTGTGTGTGTGTGTGTGTGTGTGTGTGTGTGTGTGTGTGTGTCTGTGTGTGTGTCTACATATATACACACACACATATAGATGAAAAGTAATCTTGAGTTTAATATGTTATTTCTAAGTTTCCTAATGTATTTTAATTATTTTATAATGGTTTATAATTTTTATAGATAAGGAAAAAAAGGTACTATGTTTATTTTCTCTAATTTACACCTATAACCACTATAGTATATGTAATTATAGCAATTAACTAGCTATAAATTCGATACACAAAACACACACATCAACTAGAAACTTCCTACAACATCTATCTAACATCTTCTATAGTAACTGGATGGGACCATGTATAGCCATGACTATAGCTGAACATCTCCCAAAATTTGACAAAATCACCAACTTTAATTTTTAAGCCATTTTTCTATTTCATCCAAAAAATATAGTTGGTTATTCAATGTGACAGAAGTCTTTATAACCATATAGGGACACCATTGGACCATGTATTCATTCTTATGTTGGCACATTTATTCATTTTTGACCATTTTACATCCTTCTAAGAATATTTGGATTTATAAATCATTATAATATTTCGTACTTGCATTCAATTATGATCTTTTAGTTAATAGAAACCCTCATACACTATATAAGGACAAGATTTTTAGGTAGTAACTGTAGACACCTAAAAAGTGTCTAACCCTTGGTCACTCTCCCCCCTTAGTCCATTCCTAACCCATTTCTAATAATTGCTAATTTAAAATAATTAATTTATTTTGAATTAACCCCCCTCCTTGGACACCTCACCCATGACACCTCGCCTGGGACACCTCACCTTAGACTAATTCTCCTCCTATGACTCACTCAAGATCTATTCCTAATTATTCTAACCTCCTAACAAACTCTCGTGCGTATTTAGCACAATCATCGACATTTCCCAACAGATAGGGCACTTGGCGGATGAAAAATGGGCTTGGTGGCTTGTTTTGCCCGTTCTAACCCCGCCGACGTCGGCCAAGTGTCGACTGACGCCGGCAGAATCGCTGACGTCAGTTATACTTAACCAGTATTTCAAACTCTTTTGTGGATCCGAATCAGAAATCAAGAAATCTCTAAAAGCGAATAAGGAATTCTAGTCTTGGACTATCCATCAATCTGCGATATCCCTCAATCAAATCTTCCATTCTCTCCCTCAGGTGCAGCAAGAGCTTCAAGGTTCTCCCTCAGCGACAGGTTCTCGATACAAGTTACATCAACAGCAGGTATGGGAATCATCGGTAGCACATCTTCCACAAGGCACAGGTAAGTATATTATCTACGTTCTTATTCTCTTTTCAGTTATTTCTTTCAAGCAATATCTCCCTAGACTAGACTATTAATCAACTCAGACCCGAACCTCCCTGTTTCTCCCGTCCCCTTTCGGATCATACATTCTACCCATTTAACCCTCAGACTCAGACCCCAGACTATTTAACCAAGCCCAAAACCTTGTCCACAGACCAAAACCTGATCAGACTCTGTCCACAGACTATTCAAATAAGCCCAGACCCTGACCAAATTCTGTCCACAGACCACAGACTTACCTAGACTTCGTCTAAAGACCTTTACCCCGACCAACGCCGGTCACTACCCCAACCGACATCAGCTTAATAGCTGACATCGGCACCTTGACCAACCGACGCCGGTAGGCTTACCGACGCCGGCGACTGTTATCAATCCGACAGCTTCTTTCAAGTAAGTCTTTGCTTCTCTTTTTCATTTATATCTTTTATCATTTTCAGTTCTTCATTATTCTACTATTTATCAGATATTTCTTTCTGTTTACTAGTGGGTTTATATCCCTTAAGGAAGTTTTCATACTTCTGGGATCAAGCTTTTGCTTGGAAACCCACCATCTGTCTATCTAACATCTTCTTTTGTCCAAGATTCTTTTCCTTGCAGGTGTCATTCCTCCACAGCCAAAGAGGAGTACTCACAGCGTCTGGATTACGGTGCGCAGACTTTATCCAGGTACACAAGCCTTAACCATTCTTTCTTTAGTTTCTTAATCATTTGAAATTTGAAAACAAAATTTGAATAGAAACATTCTGGCACGCCTGGTGGGACCATGGCAGCAGCCTTCCTTGGGTTCCCTTTTCTTCCTTGTTCATTTAGTTGCATTAGGCTTCTTAACCTTCACTTCTTTCTTCTTTTCTAAAAAAATCATAAGCAGAAAATAAAAAGAACTCTTTCTTCCTTTTTCTTGCATTTCTAGTCTAGTAAGAAAATCATTCTCTTCAACCCTTTCTCCAATTTGTCTTCATTCCAAGATAATATTTCGATTTGGGACTTTAAAACTTACTGCATTCCATTTCTTGCTTTCTTGTATCTTTCTAGTCCACACTTAGTAATTAGTCAAATGCATATTGAATAAACCGTAGATCACTTGATGTTACACTACCAGACCACAAGCACTCAATAAAACATCAAACTCACTTGAGACAAGGCTTGACTGGGATTTCATCACCTAGCGGACAACCTTACCCAACCCGGCAATCCTACTTGGATTTCACCACCAAGGGGAAAGCCAACTCTGTTCTCTGGCAGAGTCTAAACTATAGTGAAAGTATATTTTGGCTAAGCGAAACCAGCTAACCACTGGAATCGTGAAGTGAGGGGAGCTTGCTCCTTAGCACCAGGCCTGTACAGAAGCTAATACAAATTTTTCAGCACCTTAACATACCTGAAACCATCTCTAGATTGCCTATTCTAGGACCCTTCTTACAGCCAACATCCTCAAACATTATATTAAGGCATAAGCCACACGATCTTAATAAAATTGTTTTTACGGACTTAACGCTAGGCTCTGTCTGTCATCATCATATTTTCTATTTTTATCTATTTTTTTTGAGCTGGTAAGGACGTCTTCTCCATTTCCAAAAACTTTTTTTCTCAATTTCTGGAAAACACAGTAACCGACATCGGTCCTGTAACCGACGTCGGCAACTTTTCTGTATCGGCATCGGTCATCTGACCGACATCGGCAGTCTCCTTCACCGACATCAGTTTTTATACCGACGTCGGTCTCTGTCTATTTTCTTTTTCCAAAAATAGCAAGCATAAAATCCAACTTTCTGACTGTCTAAACATCCATTCTGGTTTTCTGAGACTGACAGAACATAGTTTTCTGAAACCTGATCCTTTCTTGCCTTGAATGGTTTTGACACGCAGTCAAACCAAGACTCTTCTTGATCATGCTAGCCAACAACCACTTCCACCTTCACCACCTATAACAAGTCCTATAATGGAGTTCAACTCGGAGACTAAAAGAACTCCAACTCGCCCAACCCCGCTTCAAACTCCTATCATCCCAGAAGGGGACCAACACTTTGCATGATTTTTGGACCTTAACATCAAAGCCTTGCAACACTATCTCGCCAATAGCCAAACGCGAGACTCCCTAGACAACCCAATCTATGGGATGCCAACTTCCTTAGTTGACACAAGAATGACATTAACTGCACCTACAATTCAACCACTAGACAACACCTCCACCAATAACCCAACCGTGTCTTACCTTCAGAACGTAACCTCTCCATCTAAACCTACCTCCATGGGGGTTCCGATACTCCCTCAACCTCAAGTCACTCAACCAAACCCCACACCTTTCCAAAACCTTTTGGTCTCTATTCCCCCTACTCTTGCACTAATAAATACAAGAGTAACCGTTTACCCGTCAACAAGCATAGCCATGCCTCAACTATCCTTGACGTCTCCTATCTAACTTGTGCCAACCAACCCCATAACACAAGTGCCATTGGCCCCAACTTTTGCTCCCATAACTAGCTATCCATATGTTGCGTCTATGCAACCATCCACATCATACGCCCCTCCAAATATCTTTCAAGCGCCTTATAATCTAGGGGGCGCTCCACCTATGAATCCGTCAGTAGATATCATCAAAATGTTGATGGATAAAATGTCCAGCTTAGAGACTTCTATTTCCGGCTCACGCAATGCTCTTTCGTACGAGCAAATTTGCAATGAGCCTATTCATCCTTCCATTCCAATTAGACCATACCCCAACCAGTGGGAGCTTCCCAAATTTTCTCGCTTTCAAAGCAAGGAAGACCCACAGCAACACTTACGGGCATTTAGACATGCCTGCTACCTTATCGCCCATGATGACGCATTACTCTTGCGTGCATTTCCTATGTCCCTTTCTGGTGCTGCACTCAACTGGTACAACTCCATTGCCACCCATTCCCTCTTCTCATTTACACAATTGGTCCAGCTTCTTCTTGACCATTTCTCCATTAATATCACCAAAAAGGTTTCAATCACAGACCTTTACACTATCCGTCAATTTGAGGACGAATCAGTAGCTGATTTCGTTGCTCGTTGGAGAGGCCTTATCAATCAACTCTCCTTTTCCTTACCACAAACTGAGCTTATTGAACTATTCTCTCGAGCTTGCGCCAAACACATTTCTTCCACTTTAAGGATTCAGACCTTCCGTACCTTTGACGAAGCCTTCACGATGGCCCGTAAACTTGAATTATGTGCCATCAAGGAGAACAAAGTCAAGTTACAGAGCAAGAACTCCAACTCCAAGACTAATGACTCTTCTTCTTCTAAGCCTTCATCGTCAAATCCTAAGTCTAAAACTTTAGCTAACGCTGTGGCTGTTAGACCTTCATCCTCTTCATCTAATCAACCTGAGCCATCAACATCTCAGAGCGCCACCCGTCAATTCCAGCAAAGATACGTGCAAAGACAGTATACTCCTCTTGGAGAATCTTACACATCTATACTGGAAAAGCTCATTAAACAGGGGATTCTTAACATTCCCCAAATTCGACCACCACCTCAATTCGATCCCTCACGCACCATCCCTGCGTGGTATAGGGAAAATGACTTCTGCAATTTCCACCGTGTCAAAGGACATGACACAGGAAACTGTAAAACTTTCAAAAACATAGTCCAGGATATGCTTGAAAAGGGGGAGCTCATTCTAGATAATCCTAATGCACCTCCAAACTAGGGCATCGACATATTCAAGCAACCATTTCCCAACCATCCACCGACCCAAAACAATGTCCAGACCTTAATTGACAACACGCATGAACATGATATTCGAACGGTCAATACGGTCTCACCTTTCATCCACAATCAATCTCAAGAGGTTAACCCATCTACCAGTCCATCATGTGTGGATGAACCTCTTTCCCCGGTCAGTTCTCCATCAACCTCTCTCATCCCAGAGGACGCCTCAACCTTACCGGCACCACCGGTTTCACCATCCTCTTTTCTTCTACCTATGGAGGACCTGACTTTACCCACTCCTCAACCGCAAGTGGAGGGCACCATAATCCCTGCCCTTTACCCACTTGAGGAGTCACACTCTCCTGTTCCTTCTCCACTAAGAGAAGAACCTGACTCTCCATCTTCCTCAACCAATGACAATCCAATTATAACTCCCACACACCTTGGGTCCGAGACTATTACCGCACCTAACACGTCTTCTCAAGGATCCCAACTTCATCCAACGTCTTCCCAACCATTTTCCCGACTAGCGGAGAAATTAGAACTTCTCCCTTCAAGGAAAGTGGAGTATCGAGGATTGTGGGAACATCTTAAAGTTATTCAACATTCTCGTACCCTTTCATCTCATGCTGCCAATCCTCCCAAGGCAGAATCATCCAAGACTCCAAACAAAGACCAAATCCTCACTTCTAAACTCGCATCTACCCAATCCAAACCAATCAAGCCACTTGGCATTCGCCCTCTCTCTGCCCTCACTCACCTGCAAGTGAAGGTGGACTTGAACCAAACCTCGCCCAAAAGTAGTCTTCCAACCAAATCCAAGAAGACTGCCAAACCACAAAGACAAATCCCTCCTCCACCGTCAACTTTGCCCTCCATCTTAGGTCCTCATCCTTCCACCCTACTTGGTGTGCTTCCTACTCCGACCATTAACCAACATAAATTGCCTCCATTACTTCCTTCACCAATCATAAGTCAACCTCTCAAAAATTTGGCACCTCTCACAAAGAAAGTGCCATCTTCACCTGTCACCGCACCACCAACCCAAAAGGTGGTACGAAAACCTTCTTCAGCATCCCCCAAGCAGAAGTCACCAGCACGTCATGTATTAACAAGCACAGATCCTTTAGAAGGTTCATACGCTTTAATATTACGTCAACTTTTGCAAACCTCTAGCATTACCCTTCCTTCCATCAAGTCATTCCAACCTCTCGGGTCAAAACCGTCTTGGTTCGATGATACAAAGATTTGTTTATATCATCGCACACCAGGGCACGATACCGAGACTTGTTGTGCCCTCAAGGCCGTCATTCGTCATTTTATGGAGAAAGACACTCTTCTCCTTGAGGACACTCTTGACCAACCCTCGTCATCTTCCCATCCAGCCTCATCAACCACATCAACGTCTCACCAACAGACCATAAACCCTTCTTCACCTACTATCTTCGAAATCAACGCCATTCATGTAAGCACTAGGTCACAGAAGGACAAAGCGAAAGAAAAAGCCGCTATCCCTTGGACCTATCCTTTTGTCCAAGCACCTCAACCACCAAAACCCAAGATTTCCATCTTAGGTGCATCCCAACCCACTTCTTCACAAGCAATCATAGAATCTATGATAAAACAACTTCACCAAACGCCTGTGAAGATGACCCTATATGACCTTATTCAAAGCTCCCCCCAACATCGCCAGGCTTTAATCAAAGCCCTATAGGTAGCTGAGGTTCAACCTGAAGACCCTCAACCACTTGTTGCCTTAGTCCATTCTTTATCCCCCATCGCATCCATCACTTTCAGTAATTCTGAGATTCCTACCTCTACCGAGGAAGATCAGGACGCTGCCCTTTTCATCACAGCCTACATTGATCGAACTCATATTAAATGAGTTATGATCGATGGGGGCGCTAGCATTAATATCATTTCCTCCCACACCTTTGACCAATTAGCCCTTCCCAAGAATTGCGTATCAAAAACTGACGCAATCCTTAGATCATTTAATGACACAACGGCTAACACTATCAGCACTGTTGTCCTCCACATCCGCGTCGGTCCACACACAATCCTGGAGCTCTTCTACATCATTGAAGGAGAGTTCCAATACAACATCCTCTTAGGGTGACCCTGGATTCGTGCCATGGCTTGCATCCCTTCAACACTCCATCGTTGTGTTAAATTTGAACATGACAAACAAATCCATGTCATTCCCACCGACCCATCCCCTTTTAAAACCTGTAACACGACCTATAGTCCAAATGACGTTCTTATCCCACTTAAAGCATCAACCCAAACATCACCTCCATCCGCAGAAGCGTTAACTAGTGCACAAACCGTGGTTGCCACCACATCCTCTTCTCAATTACCAACCAAGGACCCCATGGATGACATCTTCCAAAGACTTTCACTAGGAGAATATCGTCTCCTTACTCTAGACATGTTCCAAACTCCTCAAGAGTATGGACAACTTCATCAACACCCAAACTATGACTGTCGGATCGGGATGGTCATTCCTTATGGTCCTCCTAGCCTTCGCACCAATCTCATCTATGGGGGGCTGGATCAAGCCCCTACTGAATCAAATCCTTCTTCCTCGCCTCAAATCTTCACATCAGATTTCTCCTTTCTTAGCAACCCTACCTTTGCACATACCTATCTTTATAGGTGTGCATGGAAGGGTTTCGGCTTTGGACGTTATGAACAAGGCTCCCATCAGCCTGTCGAAACACCCAATGATGATAATGCGAAGAAACGGTATGGATTGGGTTTTCAAGAACCCACTGAGGCTTCCACAAACCTTTCCCCTAAACTAGACATCAACCAATTTCTTTTAGACTCACCTATTTTTCCTTCCTCACCTATGGAGTCAGTGGTCTCCATCCCTTCTAGTTTTTTTTTTTGCATAAACACCATCCGCATGGAACCTCTAACCTATCAACTCAATGGGGTTCCCAAGTCTCTCCCTCTCATTTATCCTAGCATGATAGACAATGAATCATCAACCATCAACACAGTCCACTGCGTAGATGACGATGCCATTCTTATATATATGGGTGCTGATGATTCTTTCATTCAGCACTCCCTCCCTTCTGAAACACAGGTTATGTTAAATGAATCAACCATTGACATTAACCTTTCATCTTCTGATGTTCCTTAAGTCTTAAAGATTGGTCAGTCTTTAGACACTCAGGAGCAAATCGACTATACCACATTTCTCTCCGACAATCATAAAGCCTTTGCCTGGACCTACGCCGATATACCTGGCATCGACCCTAACATTGCCACTCATAACATTGTCACAAACCCAGAGGCTAAGCCTATCAGGGAAAAGCTTCGCAAAATGCATCCTCGTGTTGCACTTCTTGTCAAAGAAGAGCTTCAATGCCTTCTTTCTGTCTCCTTCATCCAACCCATCGATTATCCGCAGTGGGTCTCTAACATTGTTCCTGTCACCATGGCGACTGGGGGAATCCAAATCTGCACAGACTATCATGACCTTAACCTGGCTTGTCCCAAAGATGACTTTCCTCTTCCAAACATTGACCAACTTGTTGATCTTACAGCTGGCCATGAGATGTTATCACTCATGGATGGATTTTCAGGATACAACCAAATCCTGATTGCGCCAGAAGATCAGCACAAAACCACCTTCATTACCCCATGGGGAACTTTCTGCTATCGAGTCATGCCTTTTGGTCTGAAAAATGCAGGCGCCACATATCAGCGTGCCATGACTTATATCTTTAATGATCTCCTCCATAAAATCATGGAGGACTATGTCGATGACCTGCTTGGCAAATCCAAGCTTTGTCATGACCATTTAACTATCCTCAAAATCATCTTCTCTCGCTTTCTTCATTACCAAGTCCGTCTTAACCCCAAGAAGTGTGTCTTTGGAGTCCTCTCAGGAAAGCTCCTGGGATTCATTATCTCTTTTCGTGGCATCGAGATAGATCCTGCCAAAATCTGTGCTATCCTTGAAATGCCACCTCCAACTAACCTCAAGCAACTCCGCAGCCTACAGGGAAAGCTCCAATCCATCCGCTGTTTCATTTCACAACTTTCTGACCGTTGCCAACCCTTTCATCATCTCCTCAACAAGGACGTCTCCTTTAAATGGGATAAGGATTGCCAAGAGGCTTTTGAAGCCCTTAAAAGCTATCTGGTCTCTCCACCAGTCCTTATTCCACCAGAAGATGACCAACCCTTCTATCTCTACATCTCCGCAACCAATCATTTGTTAGGTGCCATGATCGCGCATCGAGACGAGCAACACCGTGAGCAAGCAATCTATTACATAAGTCGAACACTTGTCGACTATGAAACTCGGTATACTCATACTGAGAAACTCTGTTTGGCATTAGTCTTTGCCACTACCAAGCTCTGTCATTATCTTCTCAATCACAAAACCTTTGTCATCACTCACACTGATCCCCTCAAATACATGCATTCCAAACCTTATCAAAACCAGCGTATGGCTCGTTGGCTTATGCTTCTTGCTGAATTTGACTTAGAATTTGTCCAGAAAAAATCTATCAAAGGACAAACAATCGCTGACCAACTAGCAGATGCCTCTCTTCCTGACAATCAACCTTCTCAGTGTGAGTTTCCCAATGAATCTATCACCACCCTCTCGACTGATGACACATTCTACCAAATGACAATGTTTTTCGATGGCTCTAAATGTCAACTTGGTGGGGGTGCAGGGGTCATCCTCATTCCATATAAAGGTGAACCCATGCCCCTGTCTTTTAAACTTGACTTTGAATGTACCAATAATATGGCCAAATACGAAGCCTTAATTTTGGGACTTCAAACCGCCCTTTCTTTAAACATCAAGACCATCAGCATCTTTGGTGACTCACAACTTGTAGTCAATCAAATCAATGGTTCATATCTTTGTAAAAATGAAATTTTACAAAGATACAAGCACCGTGTTGACACTCTTTTATCATCTTTCGACCATCACTTATTGCAGACTATTCCTTGATCGACGAATAAGTTTGCTGACACCATGGCTTCACTTGCCTCTCATATTCCTTCATCATCATCATCCTCATCAAAAAAATTTGTCATGGTACATCGTGTGCCATTGCCTTCATACATTTCCACTGACATCAATCTCGTCCACACCATAGACTTTAGTTCACAAGATGTTTGGTATAAACAACTTGAGGACTACTTGACTCATTCTCTCATTCCTCCCAACCTCTCTAGCAATGCGCGGCGGGCTTTCATCAAGTGCACCGCTCGCTACACCATGCTAGGGGGCCTTCTCTATAAAAGAGGTTTTGACAGCCTTCTTCTTCGCTGTTTAAATTCCACTGAAGCTTCTCATGCTGTCAAACAAGCCCATGATGGGATTTGTGGTGGACACTTCAGTGGTAACTCGGTTGCCAAGCGCATCCTTCGCCTGGGTTATTATTGGCCCACTCTTCATCAAGACTGTAGTGATTATGTTCGGTGTTGCATCAAGTGTCAGCAGCATGCTAACTTGCTTCATCTCCCTAGTCACGCCTTACAAGTTGCTCAAGATTTTTGGCCTTTTTCACAATGGGGCTTAGATCTCATCGGCGAGATTAACCCTCATTCGTCTCTTCGTCATCAATCTATCATCACCACCATCGAGTATTTCACCAAGTCGGTGGAAGCTATCCCTCTCATCTCCACAAAAGCCGACAAGATTGTTGACTTCATCAACACCCACATCATCTGTCGTTTCGGTGTACCTCACAAAATCATCACTGATAATGGCAAGTCCTTTAAAAACAAGACCATCCAAAAACTTTGTGACTCTTTCAGCATCAAACTCAGCTTTTCTTCGCCTTACTATCCACAAGCAAATGGCCAGGCCGAGGCTTCTAACAAAACCCTAACCAAAATTCTCATGAAGGTGGTCAACGACACTGGAAGGGATTGGCACATTCAAATACCCTTCGCTTTGTGGGCCTACTGCACTAGCATCCGAACCTCTACAGGTGCTATTCCTTTTTCTCTAGTGTACGGATCAGAGGCTGTCCTACCTCTCGAAGTACAAATCCCATCTGTTCGCATTTCACTCCATGACATTCTTTCTAATGATGACTTTCATCAAGATCGATTAGCTCAACTTGAGTTACTTGACGAGCGTCATCTGGCTGCCCTCAATCATCTCCATGTCTATCAAAATCACATCAAATGTGCCTATAATAAAACTCTGAGAGAACGAGATTTCAATATAGGAGACCTCGTCCTCAAAGAGAACCAACATGTGACCAATATGGAACGGAGTAAACGAGGCAAATTTACTCCTAATTGGCTCGGACTTTATATCATCACGCACAAATATGGATCGGGGACTTATCGTCTGTCTTCTCTTGAAGGTCGACCAGAACCTGAGCCTCTTAATGCTTTGCATCTACGACCATTCTATTGTTAGTCGAGTATTCATCCACTTGAAATTTAACTTGAGCTCATCCCTTGAGCAATCCTTATCCTTTTAATCCTCAATTCATTTCACCCTTTTTTCCTTAACAAAATCCTCTACAACCCTTTTATGATGTACGGATGCTTTGTCCTAATAAAAGGGAGCCCTTGACCTTCTATAAGTCTTGTCCATGACTCAATATTCTGTCAAAACTAAATCAAGATGTCCAAATATCCAAGGTCACAAAATCAAATCAAAAAGCAGACTGCTCCCTTGAAGGACAGCTGCACTATCATTGCTGTAGCTAATAGACTGCTCCCTCGAAGGACAGCTATTCAAAATCCCTTAAATCTATAAAGCAAAGTATAGACCACTCCCTCAAAGGATGGCTATGACTAAATCTAGCTCCAAACAACACTTTTCTTAAAAGCTTCCCGCATCGATCAACTTCGCAAATGACTACCAAATAAATGACATCTTTATGTGGACTTCCCGCATTGATCAGTCCACTCAAAAAAAAAAAAAAAAAAAAGGTCATGGACTTGACTTATGGCTGTCTTAGGGTCTCCTATAAAAAGGGGCAAAGTTCTCCATACTCTAAAAACAGGGTACCCTTTTCCTCCTATCATATCACCTACTCAAGGGACTTCGAGCTCACTTTAAATGTCAAAAGGGATTCGATTACCACTCTAACATAACTATGGTCAATGACACAACGCATAAATGGGGCTCTTGGTTCTAAAAACCCCTGTCTATGTTGCTTTTTTTTGGTTCTTGTCAATAAAAGGGCACTTATGCCTTTTACTTTCTGCCTATACTTTGGTCACATTCACTCACATCATTTGTCAAAACAACTTAATCCGACTCTTTTTAAACCATTCACATAAGCCTAATCATTCTAGTTTCCATGGACAACAATACACATAGAAACTATCAACTACCCAATTTATGTTAAGCATAAACCAATACTTGCTGAAGCATAAATAGCCCTCAAATCATTCTTAGCCAACATCCATCATGAATATGGATAGTTGCTAGGAATGAAAAACCCCGACCTATGTTACAGAATACACCATTTGGAAAAGTCTGTAACATCATTTTCTCCTTATCATCTCAAGCATGTACCCTTAGACATATGGGCAATGCTATATCCTTATCATAACCATAAATCAACCTCTTCTATCTTTTTCCTCCCTTCTTGGGAGAACTACATCGGCCTGAGGCCCTAACAACAAGGGCTATGTAGGCAGCACTTAGTTGACATGGGGTCTTCTGGGGTTAGCTCGGCCACTTTCTTCGTCACTTTCTTCCATCTCCTTCTCTCGTCACCTATCAATCATAACACAGTCAATCACATATTCACATAATCATTAGTATACTCTCATTTTCATTATAACATCATGAATCATTAGTCATAAATTTCATCCTAACTCATTAAACATTCGCATCATATAATCCACAAGTTAAACATTCCATATCACATCTACTATCATCTAATCTAAAGTCATCATCATATAACCATTTCATAAACATTGTCATTCATTTTCATCAAGCATCATCATCATATAATCATTAAACATTAGCATCATCTTAAAGTCATCATCACATAATCATTTACATCATTCTAATAATTAACATCATCATAACATAATCATCATAATCATCATAAATATCATATCACAACATGCATCATGAAAAATACTACAAAACATTAAACATCTATAACATCTCCATAACACATCAATAACCAAAATCTCATCATATATATCAAAAATAAGTTTTATACAAAAAGACACAATCAGCGTCTGTCTCTCTCTCTCTCATCATACATCTCTCGTCTTCGGCTCGCAGGTCGGTATATACATCAAAAATAGTACAACTCTAGGGCTGCCCTCAAGGCTGTGGCTATGGTGGTGGTGGCGGTGGCTGAGAAGAGGCTGTATCCTCTCCTCCCTCTAATCTCTGCCATCTGCGTGACCCTGAAGCCATTGCTCGTGACATCGATCTCTATCGGCTCTACTCTGCCCTCATCTCTGAGTACCACTGTATCTGAGGGAACCCTCTGATAGCCCTCTCATAATACGCGATCTCATCCAGCACATCAGTGTATCTAACCATAGATACAGTCTATGGTGGACCCATCTGCCCTGCTCCTGTAGCCTGTCCAGACCCCTATGGCTGTGCCTGACCTCAGTGCACTGATACTGATGGTCCTGCCCCCTGTGAAAATGCTGGTTACTGAGATGGCTGCTGCCATGGGCCCTGCCCTCCAACACTCTGCCCTGCCACTGCCTGTGCCTGGGCTGCTGCCAGTTGTCCCTGTAATAGAGTGACCTGTGCTGTCAATGCTGCCACCTGACCTGTCATCTCTCCCAACTGCCCTGTCACTCCTGCTAGCTATCTCTATAAAATTGAGACCTGGGCCTGAGCCATGTCTCTCTCCTATTGTGCAGTATCCCTCTCTACGCGGGCTGTATCCTGCTCCCTCATGATAGCTTGCAAATTCAGCTGAGGACCCACCTGTATGCCTCGATACTACCCTGCCAACCATGCCGTGTAGGCCTCTGTGCACCCTATATCAGCTATCCTAGGTCCTGCCGGCAACTCCTCAAAATTGGGCTCCTCTGTCTCCTCTGAAAGTGGGAGTGGCGCCTCTATGTCATCCTGCCTATACTGTGGGAAGGCGGGAGGCACATCCTATAATAGCCCGTACTGGCACCACACTCTCTCTATAGGGATCCTCTCGAGCTCACTGGCTTGTTTGCCTCTGATCCATCGCCTGCTCTGAACACTAACCAGCTGCTCTCCCTAGTCTCTGAATGCTAGATAGACCAAGTATGGTCTCCAAATGATGTCCGCAGGAATCAGGCCCTCCAGTACCCCTCTGTAGTGGTCAATGTCCCTGACCACTCCATCCATCCACGTCTGCACCATACCCTCACGCCATCGTCTGAATCCAACTCTAAAGCTAGCCTGAATCGCCCCTGGGAGGCCGAGAGGTCGTGTGACTACTATGTGCTCATAGGCCCAGCAATGTAACAGGTGCCCCACACATAGACTGTACCGCCACCGCCAGCTGATACCCCACAACTCTTTGTATACCTGGGCCAAAAATATAGGCACCCAAGGAAACACTATTTGCTGCTCTAGCATATCAATCAAAACTCCAGTCATAGCAACCAGAAACCTACCACCATCTGCATCTGGCAACGCATACACTGTGATGCCAATCATCATCAGAATGGCCAGCCGATGTGCCTCCTCATCCACCGCATACAACGGCTCATATACAAAACTCGCTGAGTGGTAGCTCGTCTCCACGGCATGCTCTCCAAACAGCGTAACCATGTGAATATCATGCACCTCTCTCGAGCATGCATACAAGTTTGCTCTGTGCACCGGTAATCACAAAATCTGGTACACATCCTCAACCGTGACCGTCATCTCGCCCATAGGTAGGTGGAAGGTGTTGGTGGCATGGTCCCACCACTTGATCAAAGCCACCATGAGGCTCACATCCCTCGCCACTCTGCAGTAGCGTCTCAGCTCACCTAGTCTGACTACGCTCATCTGCGCCCACTCCTCGATGGATACACCTCTGTGCATCTACATCAACAAAGTTGGGAGGCGATCTCACAGCATCAGGGTCTGCCTCGCTTGCATCCATCCAGAGCAATCTCATGTTAACAATTTATTCCTAATTTTTCTATTTTACCCACTATTCTAGCCATTTATGTCTATCTCAACCCCCAGGAAGCCCTTGACGTAGCTTCAACCCCTCGACTTAAACATTTTTTCATTCCTCTTTTGACCAGGCAGCCACCAACATCGGTTAGCTTGCCGGTGATGGCACATACAGTCACTTAGTGACCGATGTCGGTAGTTTAGCGACCGACGCTGATAGCTGGTCGGCTGACACTGGCGGAGATGCCGATGTTGGTGACTGGTTCGGCACTAGGGCCGAACAGGGCGAGCCCTAATTTTTAGGGCTTCCCCAATTTAACTCCCTTTCCCCCCAAAAACCCTCCTAAATGACTCCTAAGCTATCCTAGGCAACCTAACCACATTCCTAGCTACCCTCCCCCTCGATTTATGTCTAAAATCATAAATTTTTCAAAAACAAAATCAACACCAAAATGACTCAAATTAAGGTTCAAGACCCTCCTACCTTATCCCGACGACGTCGACGTGGTGACACGATGGGTGCTGCTAGTGGTGGACCTCCCATGGGTCCTCTACTCCCCTCTACCATCTCTTCTGTCCTAATGGCTCTGTATACTTCCCCTGATCCACACTCATCCCTGCAGCGTCCAATCAACTCCTCTCCACCAATGCTCCTCTGCCATCTCGCACCACTCCTTGGTCAGCTCTGGGTCAGTTTCACTCAACAAATTCCAGAGCTCTTTTTTCTCTATCAATCACATTCACAAATGACTTTTGGTGGGCCACCAATCTGATTTTATCGGATTTGGCAGGCCGCCGACGTCGGCATCGTCGTGCCCTAGGCCGCCGACATCAGCCAATTTTCGTCGACGTCGGTCTCCTTTAGACACTGACATCAGTTATATAGCCAACATCGGTGGCCTTCAAACCCTTTTTCTCTTTCCAAAATAAGCAAAATCATGTCCCTAATCAAGTCAAGTCCTTCAGACCATGTCATTTTGGCCCTTTGGGGCACATTTTTATCACTTTTGCAGCCATCCATCGACCACTAGACTTTAGAGATCATGCCCATCTCCTCAAACCATGACTACTTACAAAGCGACTTTGCCTTGGTTGTTTTTACATGTATGCTACCTCATGAACGGTTAGCAAAATTGTGCACACACTTTTGACCTTCACAAGTACGGGATCGCAAGCCAGTTGATCCACTCTACTTATGACTTTTTTGTGTTTTTGGGAGCACTTTCTAAGCCTGGGATACCTGGAACACGATGACCATTGGAGATTCAGCCTCGATTGAATAACCCGATCAGCTACGACTAATGTTGGGGCCCAGTTCTTTAAATTTTGGCACTCCTCGACCTTTGACCTGCGACAATTTGACCTGACCATCCTCGTGAAGTGGTGTACGTGCAATCACAACTTTTGCAGCGTTCTCACTCTATCTTTCACCCCATCCATCCACTTTCTATCAAATCAGCACCCGATTCCAGGTTCCATTCTCTCGACTCCTGCTTTGAGGGGGGATACCTCATCCATAATCAGGCAACCAACTCTCACATATTCTTGTCTACGAAATCAACTTTATCCCATACCTGGGGCAACCAACTCCTATTTTTGTCTTACAGTTTGCTTTGAGCAACCAACAAGACAAAAAGGGGCAAATGTAGACACCTAAAAAGTGTCTAACCCTTGGTCACTTTCCCCCCTTAGTCCATTCCTAACCCATTTCTAATAATTGCTAATTTAAAATAATTAATTTATTTTGAATTAACCCCCCTCCTTGGACACCTCACCCATGACACCTCGCCTGGGACACCTCACCTTAGACTAATTCTCCTCCTATGACTCACTCAAGATCTATTCCTAATTATTCTAACCTCCTAACAAACTCTTGTGCGTATTTAGCACAATCATCGACATTTCCCAATAGATAGGGCACTTGGCGGATGAAAAATGGGCTTGGTGGCTTGTTTTGCCCGTTCTAACCCCACCGACGTCGGCCAAGTGTCAACCGACGCCGACAGAATCACCGACATCGGTTATACTTAACCAGTCTTTCAAACTCTTTTGTGGATCTAAATCAAAAATCAGGAAATATCTGAAAGTGAATCAGGAATTCTAGTCTTGGACTATCCGTCAATCTGCGATATCCCTCAATCAAATCTTCCATTCTCTCCCTCAGGTGCAGTAAGAGCTTCAAGGTTCTCCCTCAGCGATAGGTTCTCGATACAAGTTACATCAACGGTAGGTACGAGAATCATCAGTAGCACATCTTCCACAAGGCATAGGTAAGTATATTATCTACATTCTTATTCTCTTTTCAGTTATTTCTTTCAAGCAATATCTCCCTAGACTAGACTGTTAATCAACTCAGACCCGAACCTCCCTGTTTCTCCTGTCCCCTTTCGGATCATACATTCTGCCCATTTAACCCTCAGACTCAGACCCCAGACTATTTAACCAAGCCCAAAACCTTGTCCACAGACCAAAACCTGATCAGACTCTGTCCACAGACTATTCAAATAAGCCTAGACCTTGACCAAATTCTGTCCACGGACCACAGACTTACCCAGACTTCATCTAAAGACCTTTACCCCGACTGACGCCAGTCACTACCCCAACCGACATTGGCTTAATAGCCGACATCAGCACCTTGACCAACCGACGCCGGTAGGCTTACCGACGCCGGCGACTGTTATCAATCTGACAGCTTCTTTCAAGTAAGTCTTTGCTTCTCATTTTCATTTCTATCTTTTATCATTTTCAGTTCTTCATTATTCTACTATTTATCAGATATTTCTTTCTGTTTACTAGTGGGTTTATATCCCTTAAGGAAGTTTTCATACTTCTGGGATCAAGCTTTTGCTTGAAAATCCACCATCTATCTATCTAACATCTTCTTTTGTCTAAGCTTCTTTTCCTTCCAGGTGTCATTCCTCCACAGCCAAAGAAGAGTACTCACAGCGTCTGGATTACGGTGTGCAGACTTTATCCAGGTACACAAGCCTTAACCATTCTTTCTTTAGTTTCTTAATCATTTGAAATCTAAAAACAAAATTTGAATAGAAATAGTAACCATTAAAATAAGGTAGAGAGAAATCAAGAAATAATTTAAGATAGAACTATTGTAATATTTTATAACACTATTATAAGAATAATTTTATTTATATAAATTTTTTTAATGCAACTAAGGTGATTTGAGAAAAACTACATGTAATCAAGGAGGGGATCTGAATACAACTCCAACTGAAGAGGTCCCACTTGTAAGGTGTTGTATATATTATCCCATCCATTTGCTAGCCCTTTCTATTTATGTGATGAATTTTTAGTTTTAGTTTTACATGTGTATCTATTAAAGATCTATTTAATTTCAGTAAACTTGTTCTTATGTATGTAAGATTATAAAATTCATATAATAACTATTAATTCAATGTAAGAATATTCTATAATATATTTTAACAAATCAATTCTCGTAATTTACATTCTATCAAGTGTGTGGTGTGTTTCTTGTAAGTGTGATTTCCTTTATATTATTTAAATTATATAAAGTGTGTTTCCACATACATAACCAATATTAGCTCATATTTTTAGAGAGTTTAGTGTTACATATATAATGTCAATATGTTTCCAATGTATACATCCCCTTGTTGACAAATTAATGAAGAAACATTGTCAATAAACAAAGTGGCTACCCATATAGAGTACATATTTTGAGTTTTATGTGACAACATGTTAGGCTGAATTGGTGGTTTGGTTTCTATCATTATCCATATAACAATCAAAAATCATAACTTTTGAGAATCCTTGGAAACAATTTAGTCAATAGTTTATTTTTGGTTGTATAGTCCAAACATTCTATGTGGAAGGATTGAAGGTATTATTCAAGATCAATTTTACCATCATATAGTGAGAGTTTAGGAGCAAAAAAACATATAGGTAATGCAAAATTTTAAATCCCAAGGGATAATCTTATGGAGAAAAGTATGTGAATCAATTGAATTGCCATCTGTAGAATTACTTTTATCTAGCTATAACACCTTAGTCTACAAAGCTAAAGTAATCTATTTCATGGAATATGTAGTAAAAAAATGTCATTGATGTAATATGATTATTCAATTCAAGATTGTAATATGTTACCTATATAGGAATAGGAATAAAAATTAACTATAATAATTGTGTTTCCACTACACCATGGGTGGGCATCAAATATGTAACAAAAGGTGTACATGTAGGGATAGCATCAACAATAGTGATTTGGACAAGTATGGTTGAACTAGTAAATCAAAAGGAGTTATTGATAGCCTAGAAAGGGATAATAATTTCCCCACATGTAGTATCTTGATCTTGTTTTTTTATAATCTTTTGCATGTCTTATGTCAAAAATTTGAGACAGTTATTAATCATCCATGTCATAGAAAATTATTATATAAATATTCAAGGGAATGTATTTAAATAGAATCCAATTGATTATTTTCATATTAAATAGTAATGTAATTGCATCAATGATATGTGTATGCATGGGCTAAGATGACCTAAAACTAGACACATTATCTCAATAAACTAGAATTTTAA
>JARHVA010003119.1:885000-920000 GCA_037957365.1 Torreya grandis
CATACGGGTGTAATGTATATCTAAACTGAAATTCTTTGTTTACTATATGAAATTTCCAATAAATATATTCTATGACATCCCATAATATCATAGTTCATAATTACACAAATATAAACAACTAGTCACAGCATCAAGAGATGTTTGCCATGAAGTCCTAATTTCACATCTTCTTTCTGTTTTTATGTCTTTTATTATATTTTAGGGACTATTTTCAAAATATGTGGTTGATGCCCTATTCTTCTGAATCCTAAGCTTAGTTATAATAATCACTAGATTAATAAATCCACACCATAGAACTCTGATACATACTACATAGGGATTTTCACTTATTCACATTAATACAATAAATTACATGCAATTATAATATATTCATGTCTTTATTAGTAATATACAAATATTATATTACATATAATGAACACCTCTCATGAAAGGTTACATTTACAATTAGATTACTTTATTTTCGTTAGGTATAAAATATTTAAATGAGATAGGTTATACCAATAGATATATTATAGAAACCCTCACCTAGGTCAAAATATACCTTTATAATTTATGTAACCTATCATATTATATTTATAACAAATTCAAAAGTTCCTCAAAACCAAACCATCATATCCTCCAATACTTAGGGAACTATAAAAAAAATATGGAGAATTCCGCTAAATTATATACTTGATTTGCATTGTCAAATGGCTGACTATTATAGATATGCAAAGATTACTATCCCTTTATATATTTCTCCCTCCATTAATATCATATTAAACAGTTAATCATCCATGATTAATAATTATCTCCATATGTCCTGGACATAGAGATTTCTAGTTAAATGATATAGTACTCAGGTCTGTTATATACCATAAAGTTTTAGAAAAACGTGATACTACATATACTCATAAAATTTATCCATCAATCCTAATAAACTTAACTCGACTATAAATCATCTTATTTTCCCAAACTAATGCTCTCAATGCTTAGTCGCTCAACATACTAATTTATGCTAAAAGTTATGTCGTGTAATCCTTGATGATCTTCTAATTCACATATTCTTGTGTTACTCAGATTTTATCGTGGTAATAATTGAATATAGCATATTGTTTTGACATGCCAACTAGTATATAATTGTAGACTCTAATACGCTTAAAATACATATCCCATGTATCACTTACAGATTCCTAACATCAGTATTTGTTTTAGATGTTGATAGGGAGATTATTAAATATGTAAAAAGCCCTCAACATCCTCAGTTATTCTATGAATCTCAATTCATACTCAGATGGAAATTTAACTATTGGTTCTTCACTATAATGCACTGTTATACATAGGGTGCAAACGTTTACCAAACATTAATCACAGTGCTATATATATATATATATATATATATATATATATAAACTGCAATAGATGCAACGCTATTTAACACAATAGTTTGCAGGTATACTTGATAGGGGAATGTTGCTATACAAGTCTAGCATCAAAAATCATACAAAGTGGCGATAACTGGTGTATGATATGCGACAGCTATACAGAACGTGAAATCAATACATAATATGCTATATAGAACCGATGGCATAATATTCTATGTAGAACTGTTGACAGCTGGTGTATGATATGTTAGAGTAAGTGATTCGACGTACTACCGATCTGAGGTAGGATATACAAGTCACTTTATATCAGCTGGCCCATAGCAGTCACCACTTTTACATATGCGATTCGGTATATATATATCCTGTCAGATATATACATTCATCTATTTTTTACTTAATTAAATACGGGTATATACAATAGATCATATACAGGGATTTGTCATTTTTATAGATCTCTATAATATTGTGCAAATCGACGCACTTATTCTAACTAACTTGTTACTGCAGATTGATATATATATACATAGTATTTACACATTATTTATTACTGCATATTAATATATATATATATATACACAATATTTTACAGTCTTTTCTTGTATATTGATTCAGTGTAATATTACTTATTAATGTAACAATTCAATAAATATATAAAATCAAATTGCATCCTCTACCTGGTAAGATGCCCCTCTCTCTCTCTCTCTCTATCTCTATAAACGGCATGGCACTTTGTTTGAAAAGCTAGCTTATTTCGCAAACTATTGCGCCATCTTAATTTTTAAATTCCCTTCTTTCTAGGTATGACAATTATAATTTATTTATTAAAAAAAAAAAAAAAATTCTGTTTTCCTTTATTTTATTTTATATCAAGATTTTTATCTTTTTGTTTTGTTTTCTATATTTAATCCTTATTTCTTTTCATCTTATTCTGCTTTTGTCTTTATTTATTTTATTTCTTATATTTATATTTCTAAAATTATGTTGTTAATAAATGACTTAATTAGTCATAGTAATTTAATGAAAACATCAAAATCATAAACACATAAAATTAATTTCATATCATTGCTATACTAAGCTAATCATGCATAATATATGATTTAAATGTAAACAACATAAAATATATTATGGTAACCATTAAATTATATATCTAATCATGTCCTAATAATATGGTGTGTGTAGGGTTCTAGGTGGATTCTCTATCATCTTCCAACATCTCTATCCATGGCACCCTCTTCAATGATGCTCTCCCTTCATCATGCTCTAAAGGTTGAGTTCTCCTACATCAAACTCATAACAAGTAGGCAGTTAGACTACAATGACATGATATACATTCATCATAATATATGATTGGAATAATAAATCAACATAATCATAATGCAAAAATGCACTGCAACTAGATTATAACAATGTACCCAAAGTAATAGTTAATTATCCCATAATAATGTATATCTCAAAGATAAGTTAAAATAACCAAATCACATTTTTCAACTATAAATATCCACATATAATAAAACAGTTTGCTTAGCAAGGAATCAAGATGTAATAGAGGACATGGACACAATGACATTAAAAAATTCCAGTATGTGCCTACATTGAAGATGACTAAGATGGACCAGATTATTTATACACCAAATAGAGGTAGAATGGATACATGGCCATATTGGCCAACCATGGTGCAGGAAAGGGGCTATATCTAGATTACAGGTCATTGTACATGGTGTGTTGATCCAAATTAGTGTGAATGTGTACTTGGGCATTTTGGTAGCACACACCCAATAAAACACATGGTTTTCCTACCCTATTATTTTCAACATTATATGGATCCATGAGAATTGGAGATATGAGGTGTGAAATCTATAGTCCTAACGATGACAACTTATTACCTAGTTGTGTCTAGATAATGATGATAATGGAAGACACCACTATAGGGAGAGGGTTGAGGCTAGTAGGATATTTCAATGCCATAGAAGAAAATATATTACTAATAAATTTGAGTGCTGCTCTATATTATTTAGAGGTGAGTGCTGAGGTTAGATTGATACGCTATGGTTGTCTAGTATGGTAGATGGAGATGATTCATCCTAGCACACATCCATGATAGTGGTAAATACTTAGGTCACAGAGATGATGGGACTACTATAGGTATGATTTTTTTTTAATTTGATGATATATATTAGCTTTCAATAGAGGTTGATATATCCATGATAGGTACTAGTGATATATATATATATATATATATATATATATATATATATATATATATATATATATATAATCTCAAATTTGGTGTTATTTTTATATCTGTGGTGGTAGAGGAGGCATAGTGGAAGAATTTGGTAGAGATAGTGTACTAAGATATTTTTAATTTTATAATACCAAATAATGATTGATGAGGATACATGATCATATAACACCTTCACTTAGAGTGCATGATAGATGGTTTTGATTGGTTGGATTAGTTGTCAGGGAGCTTGAGTGTTGTTGTCAAGCTGAAACTCAAGAGTTAGTACCAAAAAAGGGAAGAAGGACATGTGTTAGTAGCAAGGTAGGTATTGGATATATATAAATCCACACACATGGATATAATATGACAAGTGGTAGGTCTAAATAAAAAAATTTCCCATCTCAAGGGACACATCCAGGGTATGTAATCATAATCTTGGACATTGTAGGTGATCTTGTAGGTCTCTTGGTCTAAAACAATCATGGCTAGTTTGGAGCCTCCCCATAAGTGGGTTAGGATGATACAAAGGTCTAGAGAATAGTGCCTATATATATATATATATATATATATATATATATATATATATATATATATATATATATATATATGTTAGAAAATTATGATAGACATGTATATAGATGTATCAATTTTCTCAATTTATTTCTACATGTATTTTTTTATACCATGTTGTGATGAAATGAGATGTATGCTTATTATTTTCTATAAAATTTGAAAAAAAATCAAGGTTAAAAATAACAAAAACTAATTGATAATAAAATATATCATAAGTGGATAGAAAAATTAACAAATGAAAGATATAAAATAGAGTAAAAGTGAATGAAAAGCACACCAAAAATTAATACAAATCATGTAAGATATTTTAAATAAAATATAAGAAATTGAATCAAAATGTAATACAAATACAATCATGAGATGTGAAAAAAAAAGTTATCAAAAGAAAATATCCAATATACGATAATACAAAAGATAATCAAACAAGGATATGTATGAAAAAGATTTCATCCTATGTAAAATATACAAATCAAAATTTAATCAAACATAAATATATACATAAATTAAGTTAAATTATATCCAATGTAAGATCATAAAATACTCAAATTAAACAAAGACACGTGTAAAAATAATCTTAAGACTTCAATGAGTGGACACAAAATTAGTTCTTGTACTAAAATATAATGTAAGAAAGTGAAACCATCTAAGGACATGGATATGATGACTAAAATGGTATGGATGAGAATGGAGATGGGAATTTTTGAGGAAGGCATGTATTTATTCCCCTATGTCTTATAATATAACTCACAAACTAAGAAGCCAAGTGGCATTATACATGATAGTTAAACATCAAATTTGAAGAAAAATATATAAAATGGGATGCAAGGAAAAATGATCATGATCATCTAAAACATATATCTATCAAATAAATATCATAGATGATATGATGAAAATTCATGGATGCAAGGTGCCAAAAAGGTGAAATATAAATCCTTAGTATAGAAAAGACAGTCTAGTCATGTGGACAAGGCTAAGAACTATATCCAACAAGGACCAAGAGAATCCCACCTAGGAATTGCATGTTTAGGCGAACAATTGAAGTATAAATATCATCTCATGAAGGCCATATTCATGAAAAATAAAAGGATCCTACCTTTCTATAATACATCCTGAATCCTTAGGATCCTTACAAATTCATTGGTCTATTATGAAAATTAGGTACTTGTGTGAGAAAGTAGGTGGCATTTAGAATGTATGAAAATAAATAGTGATGAAATGAGATTACATCTCCATGTCTAACAATTTACCAAAACCCAATGGTCCTAGCATATATTATAAAACCAAATGTTGAGTTTGAGATCTGACTAGAATAGGTGATGTGATAAAGAGATCACGTCTTTTGGTGTGATCTGACTTATAATATATAACTGCATTTTAACATTGCCTTTTTCTTATGATAAGGCTTTTAAATATTTTTTATTTTTTTATTTTCCTTTTGAATATGTATTTTAAAATAATAATGGGTGATAAATTTAACTAACAGAAGAGAGCACACCTAGCTACTAGAGAGGATAACCTAAACACCATGGTGCCTAAAATAATCCTAAACATTTACCACATTAAAAATTGAAATATCAAAACATACTTGAGTATGCCTCTAGTGAAATGAAAGAGAAATATTAGAAGCACATAAGATCATCCATGTGAAAAGGGTGATATAATTATTATTTTATAGTATCTAATGATAAGAATGGAAAACTTTTCCTCAAAAGTGACTAGGCTAGCAAAGGGATTTGAAATTATGTGAAAATATTTTCACCACATGAAAGAGTTAAATCTCAAAACTAACCTGAGTGTTGCTCAAGTGAAACGAAATGAAATGAAGGTAACCATGGAAGATATGTCCATTGGAAAATTGTGATACAGTGATGATTTTATAGTAGTTGACCATAATAATAGAAAAAAATTCTTTATAAATGACTAGTCTAACAAAGGGATTTGAATGTAGAAGAAAATAATTTCACCAGTTGAAAGAGTGAAAAATAAAAAAATGACTTGAGTGTTTCTCAAGGGAAAGGAAAGGTAAACATGGGATCAATGGAAGATCCTTCCATGTGAAAAGGGTTATACAATGATGATTTTATAGTAGCTAACCACAAGAAGGGAAGTATTTTCTTCAGAACTGACTAGGCTAACAAATGTATTTGAAATTACATGGAAATGTATGCCAAATCATGGGATGTACGCCCAAGTAATGAAAACATTATCAAATTTGGTAATCATATCACTAGATAATATTTACTAACCTAAATAAGGTATATCTAAAGCCCTGATAAGATAAATCATCCAAAAAGAGGGGTAATGGAAGAAGATATAAAAAAAATCACTATGAAACTAGAGATAATTAAAAAGTGGAAAAGGTGTGACAAAATAAATTGGAAGGTGATACCTAAGATCCAAAAAGGAAACCAGGAGAGATTAAAAATCATATAAAAATATGGGGAAGCTAAAAATACTAAAAAGTAAAAAATTGAAGGTGATACTTGAGATCCACAAGGGAGTGTAAGGCCAATTTTAACATGATGTAAATGCTAATATATAAAACCTAAATATGATACTTAAGATCCATTAGGGAAATAAAATCTAGATATAAATTGATATAAATGTTGAATACACGTTGAAAATCAAAGTGATAAAAACTAAAGAGCATGTTGTAAGTAAGATATGTATAAAATGAACCACTTATGTTAAAAATAATAATGTGAAATCCAATCATGTGATAATGTGAAGTAAATAATATGAAACAATTATCTAATTACAAGTGATGTGAATTATCTCAACATACATCATTAATAAAATATATCAACTCTTAGTGAAATTGATATCTATATCAAACCATGGTCTCTTCTACCCTTTGTGAGAGTCATTCTATGACCACCTAGAGTATGATCTCCAAGGAAAAAAAATACATGTAATTAGGAGGATGTTGTAGGGACACATAATGAAAATACTCAACACATACAATATATGGTGTCATGTCAGCGCACATAAATTTCTATCTAATAGATGGAATTGGATGTGGGTGAGGTGTTTCATATATCCTAGGTGGACCATGGGAGAGATACAAGGAACCGTGAGGTGGGGCCCCAAAAATTCTCTAAATTATTTGTAGATAGATATACACATATTGATTATAAGTGTATAAAATTGGTGAAAAAGAAATTACACCTAGTGATTTTGGGAGTTTAATCATGTGTCATCTTTGGATGTGGCATGTTCAATAGACTAGTAGATTTACTTTATTTGAGGCAACGTACATCAATATATTGCTGAATAAATTGACAATGAGTTAAATAAATAGCATTAATATAGTGGAATTAATAACAAAACATATTATTAGTAGATTGAGGTGGTTATCTATCTATGATTCTCCACATAGGTCAAATTTAGATATCAACTACTCTTGGGTGGGTGGCCAAAGTGATAAATCATACCTTTGTGAAGTATCATATTTGTGTTTGTCTGGAATCTCTTTACAAAAATCCTCATTATGATGGCATAGAGAGTTGGTTCATGAAAATGATTTTGATTTAGATATCTATAATACACTCTATATTATTGTTATGTGTGATTAAAGACTTTGTGGAATGAATAATATTATGATGTTATTTCTTTGGGAGGCATCCATGGTGTGATTCATATAAGTTTGGCTAGCATCCATAGATAAAATGAGATTTATGGATCAAGAAATATAAAAAAGTGAAAGGGTTCCATCATAACACAATCATTAAGCATGCTCTAAAGAGGCCTTGAAGTAATAAGAACTCTATAAGAAGTAGTAGGTAGAGTTGGTTCCATTTTTAACATATCAACATTAAATTAAGGAGGCACAATGTTATGTAATTTGAAATGACATCAAAAATGCTTATTAGTTTAATTATATAATAATATATACATTAATATTAAGAGTGTTGAATAGAGGAAGCATACTAGATGATTTTGGCATCCTCAGCTTGGGCATATCCAAATAAGTTTGGGTTAACTATTATGTAACCCTCATCATAATGAGATGTTATGAGATCATTATTAATGGTTTCTACAACTATGTTGATATAGGATGTATTGGAAGTGGGATTATTAGGGATGACCACATAAGTGGGAAACTCATCAGTCATCTTCTTGTGATAATGAGGATACAATATGGGTGGTAACTAAGCTATAATGTTGGAAATAAACATTGGGGATTTGATTTTGAAGCTAATCATATTATACTTATCATTGTCAAAATCTAGGAGGTTGGGTGGAATATTACCCAGAAGTTTGGGGTGACTAGTGTAACCTCAACATAAATTTATAAGATAGTTGAAATGTTTATATTCATGGAATAAAATGATAGGTAGAGGTTCAAGGGTTGGCATATTAATGACACCATATTACTAGAGTTCTTTAAAATTCTAAGGGTTAGTGTCACCATGTATTAAGTAATTATTACCCCTATAAGTAAATTTCCTACATTGGCATGTGGATGATTCCATGGCCCTCATATGATTAGTATATGGCCATAAAATAAAAAAGTTATATGATACAATGAAGTTAAAAACATAACCTTGAATCTAAATATAATAAAATGTACCATGTTACAGATCCATATGCATATAATTGGAGTCATTCTTTATTGATTATATATTTTTCATGTGTTTTATGTAGATTTAAGGTTGTATTTAGAGTATCGAAGGTTTTATGAATTATATAGGGGGAACACAAGTTAGATATCCTTCATCTATCAAAGCTCACTTGATTTGAAATATACCAACATGGATGTTAATGAAAAATGGCTGGTCATTAAAATGAATAAATATTTTATTAGAGACCATACATGATATAGGAAATTTTAAGGAAAAAGATGCATATATATTTTGATCAACTTGGATGTAAATGTATTTATATTGTTGTAAACTTATTTCCTCAACCTAAGCAAGCCCTCTTCTAGACCTGTAGGTGGTGGTTGAGGAATGTTCATATCCAATAAAAGTTGAATGAAATAACTTGTGTTATTTTGAAAAGTCATAATGAAATTAATAAATGTAATTTAAGATGTGAACTTATAAATTTATTATATTGGGTCCTATTTTTCAAATCCAAAATGAGCTGTACATGACTATCAAATAGAAACAAAATTATGAAGTAGATCATCTACATAGGAAGCTTATCTAGACTAAATTTGATTTGGAATTAAAGCACATAATCTCAACAATATTGGTAAAGTTGAGGTAGGTTGAGCCAATTGTATCAAACTCGATGATGAATTTGGTGTCATAAAGACATTATTGTTAGGATCCTATAGCTCACTCTGATACCAAATGTTAGTACCTTAGAGCTCAGTTGATTACTATTATATAAGCAACTAAACACAGAATTAAAGCAGAAATAATAAGTAACTAGAATTCAAAAATAGCAAAGAATAGATGATACGAGAAATAATACAATTTATATTAACACTCTTCCAAAAGGAAATACAATGAAGAAATCACACTCTTCCTACACCTCTTGGGCATATAGTAATTCTCCCTCAAGATTTCTCTCTCTCTCTCTCTCTCTCTCTCTCTCTCAATCAATTACAATCAACTCAATAACCGAGTTGTTCCCTCCAGTGACAATCAACTTAATGGTTGTTGTTGCCTACTCTGATTGTGACAATCAACCCAATTATTTTTGCCTCCAATACTCCATAGACCTTCTTGATCTTGCACCTTGCAGATCTAATTAGTCTTGCTTACCTTACAATACAGCCCCATGGGTCTCTTAAATAGATCCCATAACAAACAATAATTATAAATGTAGACTCAAGACTAAAATTAGTCTTTACATGCAAACTCATTGTTCGTCTAAAATTAGAATAGTTCTAGAAACACACAGGTGACTGACGTCGGTTACTGTCTGACCAATGCCGGCCAACCATAACTGATGTCAGTTACTATGTACACTAAACATAACTGATGTTGGTTGGCCTGACTGACATCAGTTACTTTGACACTCAACAACCTCCACCTTTGCATTAATGAAGCTTTTAGCTCCACAGCTTAACAATCTCTCACTTGGAGATAAATAGCTGAACCTGTACTTATACCTGTACATCCTCTAATTTGTTTCTACCTTTTATCTCCATCTTCAAGTTCAATCTTGAAGATCAACCACCAACAGTGAACACATATCCTGTGGTGTTTCTCCTGTCATCCAAGTCACCTGCCATATCCGAATCTACATACCCGTGTAGAGAAGTGCTTAACCTTGCATAACATAAATACCTGTTGCTGTTCCGTCTTAGATATCTAAGAATCCACTTAGTTGCTTTTTAGTGCTTATTTCATGAATTGGCCATAGACTTACAGACAACTCCCACTACTTGGGAAATATCAAGTCTAGTACATACCATGTGCTCAACCTCATCATGTGATTTAGGACACTATTCATAGCTCAACTTGAACTGTCCAACCATAGGTGTGCTAACTGGTTTTGCATCCTACAAATTGAACCTCTCCACTACCTTATTCACATAATCCTCTTGATACAAAATCAACCTATGATTTTCTCTGTCTGTAGAAATACTCATGCCAAGGATTTTCTTTGCTCCTCGTAAATCCTTCCTGGCACATGTCTGAGCTACTTTTACCTTTAGCTCAGTAATTCCCTACATGTGTGACCCTGCAACAAGCATGTACACTACATATAGTAATATGATAATGTAGCTATCATTATCCAACCTGGTAAAATAAACACAATGATCACATTGACATTGACTAAAGCCATGCTTTGTCATAAACTTGTCAAACCTTAAATACCACTGTCCTGGAGCTTGCTTAAGACCATATAACCTGGCCTTCTATCTCACCTATCCATTCTCTCCTTTATTTAACCTGTGAATCCATTCATCTTTCAGTGCTTTCCTTCCAACTGACAACTCAACCAAATCCCACATTTGGTTCTTTTCCAAGGAATTAATTTCCTCATTCATGTCATGCTCTCATTATTTCTTAGATTCTACCTGCATTGCCACTTTAAAACTTCCTAGTTTTACACCATCAGTGAGTAAAAAGTAGTATAAAGAAGGGGAATAATGAATTTGAGGCTTACTTACCCTTTCTAACCTCTTCATGGCCATTTGAGACTCATTAACAACGTGCTATATGCCCAAATTTCATTCTAACAGTGACTGATCCTAGTCATCTCTCAGTCTACACCTGACTAATGTCAGTTCCATGCAACTAACCTAATTGACATCAGTTCTTACCTAATTGACATCAGTTTCCACCTACCTGACATCACTAACTTTGGTCTCCACCAGACCAACATCGGTTCCTGCTTGATCGACGTCAGTTCTCACCTGACTGACGTTGGTAACTGTGTTTTCTTATGAGTGATGATTGTTACCCACGAGCTCATTTTGGATCATAACCTTGTCCAAATTTCCCTGCTTAGAATTATTCAACCTCTTGAACTGATCTCTGTCCATCATCTTCTCCTTGAAAATCAAGGCTTTCCAGTTCTTAACATTTGACTTAAGAACATGCATTCCCTTCTCACTCATGTGACCAAGCCTATAGAGCCACATCTTTGCATCTACATCTAAAGTAGATAAAACAAAAAGAGAATTAGTAATTCAAGTAGATAGATAAAGTGTACCTACTTTCTTACCTCTTGTTAATACAAGTGCACCCTTGGAAACTTTCCAAGATTCTGCTATGAGAGTTACTGTGCAACCCTCATCACCTAACTTCCCTATAGAAATTGAATTCCTCTTCAGGATGGGTACATGTATGACATCCTTCAACATCCATATGTTTCCAGTCTACAATTTCAGCTGCACTTTCCCTTTGCCAACCATTTGACAAGGCTCAACATCCCCTAAATAAACTTTTCTAATCATGAAAAAATTCTCTATTTGAGGTTGCATGGAAAGAAGCACCAGAATCTAAAATCCATGATTCTACCTGACTATCCAAAGAAAATATGAGAGCATCATGTGCAACAATACCTACATCTTTTGCTTCTTCATTACCTTCATGTTGATCTTCTTTCAACCAACAATCTTTCTTTGCATGTCCTTTCTTTCCATAATTTCAACAGGTTATACTACCATTTCTGGATTTGGATCTACTGCCTATCTTTGACCTTGATTTCTTTTGATTGCCCTTCTCACTTTGCCATCCCCTGCTTTCAACACTTAAAGCATTACTTGATGTTTCCCCTGTGCTTTTCCTATAAATTTCTTCATTCAAGATTACACTAACAACATCATCAACTTTTAAGATATTTGAAGCAGGCACAGTATTACTAACTGCCATTACCAAGCTATGCCAGCTTTGAGGTAAAGAGCATAAGATTAAGAGAGCCTTAATTTCATCACCAAAAACTATTTTGACTGAATTTAAATGGTTTACTAAACCATGGAAATCACTCAGATGACTATATACCGATCCACCTTCCATCATTTGTAAATTAAATAATTGCTTCATAAGAAATACTTTATTCAAAGCTGAGGGTTTTTCATATAAATTTGCCAAAGATTCCATTAACTCTACCATTGTCCTTGCCTGAGATAAGTTGGAAAACACAAAAGTTGTCAGGGTCAGCCTTATAGCTCTAAGAGCCTTTCTGTCAAGAACCTTCCATTCTTCATCATGCATACATGTGGGCTTACTTGAAACCCCACCCAATGGTAAGTATAGATCTTTCTGATACAGATAATCCTCTATTTGTATCCTCCATAATTGATAATTCTTGCCATTGAATTTCTCCATTCTTAGCATAATTTCTTCTGCCATTGCTTTACTCCCACTCAATCAAAAACCCCTGAGAGTGAACCTGTAATCGAAAAACTATCCTCACTCTAATACCACCTGTGAGGATCCTGTAACTTACTCTGATACCAAATGTTATTACCTTAGAGCTCAATTGATTACTATTGCATAAGAAACTAAACACGAAATTAAACTAGAAGTAATAAATAACTAGAATTCAAAAATAGCAAAGAATAGATGATACGAGAAATAATACAATCTATATTAACACTCTTCTAGAAGAAAATACAATGAAGAAATCACACTCTTCCCACACCTCTTGGGCTTATAGTAATTCTCCCTCAAGAGTTCTCTCTCTCTCTCAATTAATTAAAATCTACTCAATAACTGAGTTGTTCCCTCTAGTGACAGTCAACCCAATGGTTGTTGTTGCCTACTCTGATTGTGACAATCAACCCAATTGTTGTTGCCTCCAATACTCCATAGACCTTCTTGATCTTTTACTTTCTAGATCCAATTGGTCTTGCTTACCTTACAATATAGCCCCATGGGTCTCTTAAATAGATCCCATAATAAATAATAATTAGAAACGCAGACTCAAGACTAAAATTAATCTGTACATGCAAACTCACTGTTAGTCTAAAATTAGAATAGTTCTGGAAACACATAGGTGACCGATGTTAGTTCTTATCTGATCAATGCCAGCTGACCATAACCGATGTCAGTTACTATGTACACTAAACATAGCCAATGTTGGTTAGCTTGACCAACATCAGTTACTTTGACACTCAGCAACCTCCACATTTGCATCAATGAAGCTTTTAGCTCCACAACTTAACAATTATAAATATAATATATCAACATCAATCATACAATATAATTAAAATTGGCTTAAAAAATAAACTATACTAGGCTAGCCAATATAGTATAAACAAAACTAGTCAATGCAATAAATTGTATTAGCCTATACAATATAATTTATCCTAATATATAAGTTAAAGTCTGTACAAAGCTATCCAATATAATTGGAATATATTTTGATGGAGAAATAGATTATGTATATAATTTGAATTACATTAGATCTACAAATCACTCCTAACTCAGAGAATATAGATCCTACTTATACTTTAGATTGGGGATACATTAGATAATCAAGGTCATGGCTAATATAGATCTACTAGACCTGATCAGGAGATCTATTGTCATAATTATATTACTAGGGAGTGTTCTAAAGCCTCTAGTCAAGAAAAACTATGAAATAACTCTAATTAAGTCCTATGTTTTCATATTCACTATACTAATAGCAAGTAAAGAAAATGAATCTAATCTAGTGCTCACCAAATTTTGTGGCATAAAGTGGAGGTAATAAACAATAAAAGTAAACATACATAGAAGACATATACTCATGTAAATGTGTATGGAATCTTAATGCATATAAAATAAGTACAAATGCATATCTATATACTCTTAAAAAGGAGGAATAACGTTGGGAATACTTACCTTTGAAGATGAGCTTTTCGAGCCTCAATCTACCCCTTTGTTAAGGTTCTTCACAAGATGTATTTGTGGTATGTAAGGATGACAATGATAAATAAAATATAGGCTAGAAAATCTATCAATTCAACTAAAAAACTTCTCCATAAGATATGTTATATATCCCCAAAGAAAATATGAAACCCTAAGATCGTATCTCAATTCGAAGGGTGGATAAGGAGATGCAGAATAGCTCTTAGTCTTCTCTTCTCTAAATAATTGTGAAATGATTGTGCATATATAGGTAGATATAACCCTGAACCCTTAAAAAAGATTTTGATAGGCTCAACCCAGTTGACCTACTATCATTATTGACACAAACTCACAAGGTCATGGGCTAAGTCAACCAAGACTCAACCCAGACATTAAATGAGTTATACCAATAAGACTACAAGGTCAACCTAGTCGACCTAGTCATGTAAACTATTGAAAGGGGTTTTAGGTTAGGAAAAGGGGTATTAGAGGTGGTAAAATACTAAAGGAGTTTGTAAGACAGAATAAAAATGTTAAATGAATTATTTTTAGGAGATAAGTGTGTAGATAGTAAGTGCAAAAAGGACATTTTTTTTAAAAGCACCAATGGTTTGCCCAACACATTCTTAGTGAACCCATTAAAGAATGCACTCAAAGAGATTGAGACTTGATGGATTCTTGCAAGATAAATAACATCATTAACTGATAAAATTTTGAAAATATTAGGTGTATAAATATGCCCCAATTAAATCTCACCACGTGCCACGTAGGTGTAACATGAGATGGTACTTTGAGAATAGAACATGACAACACATAATATTAATTCTAAGTAAAATGCAGTAAGGAGAAAATAGGATAAATGAAAAGATATACTTAAAAAACACATACCTTTACTTACATTAGTGTTATACATAAAGAAGGAAATGTGAGAGATGTGAAGGCATCCAATGTGAGGAACATTAGGAAAACCTATATAGATTAGTGCAAAAATGATCAAAAAAACTAAATTTTTATAACTTATATAGTACTTTTAAGGCCTAGGGTGACTGAATCTATCTTGAAATGACTCATGAAAATAAAAAAAGTGAAGCTGGTATAAAATGAATATATTAAGTCAAGAATTGGTGATTTTTGTTAAAATTTAAAAGAATGCATTTTGATTGTGAATGACATGGAGGTCTAATACATCTTTTATTATTTGATTGTTATAGGGGTGCTAGAGATTTTAATGATTGGTGGATGCATCATGGATACCATATTTACTGAAGTGCCTATTAGATGTAGACAAATATAGATTGGTCATGCTAGGCTTGGGAGGTATCATGGAGATGTGACAAATTCCATTGAGTGTTGATCTATTGGTCATGTTATTGGGAACATGGGAATTCTTGATCAATAATTTTATAAGGGTGGTGGATGGGGATACCATATAGGTTGGTGTCACAATAAATGATGCTAATGCATTTCTTAGACTTCTTATAGGGGTACATTGGTGATCATGGGGATATCAGATGATCAAAAGGAGAGGTGAGCATTACCCTAATGGGTGACATGGTTGGATAAGATTTACCTAAGACTAAGGGGGGTATATTTGATGTCTATATTACCTAAATTATATATATTTGAAAGGCTATGATAGGATTTGTGATATAATGGGTGTCAGTCAATACTGGATCAAGGGGCACTCTATGACTTAGGTTTTATCATCTAGGTTTAGATCATGCATGATATGTATGAGATGTTATCTAGAGAGTAAAATACAATAGGTCCAATGGTATTAATGAGTGTCTCTATTTATGAGAGGTTTTCTATATATTGACCAGTTGGGTTACCCTATGTATTTGATATTTAGTTGCCTCAAGGGTTGAGATGGAGAAAGGATTGGGTGGAATAGACCATTCCCTACATGCTAGTACTATAGATGATCACATAAAGAGAGATCATGTGGTAGTGTTATGCACAAATTATGATGGTTTGGATGCGTTGGGGGATGGTGGCACTAGGGTTAGCATGAGTGTAGATCATGAAACACTACACTTGGTGGGTAAAACAACATCTAGTGGCACTCTTGCTAGGATTATTTTGACTGCCTCACCCAGTTTCTCCTATAGTGGTACCTATATTTTGGGATTTTCATGAGAGATATTTTAGGGGCAGAGGAGGAGGATGATCACTAATCACTAGACTAGAGATCAAACCATGATATGTGAGACCATGGACTAGTTGAGCAAGATAATTAACATTCTATAAAAGGCATGGACATGGCTGTAGGATTGTTATGGGTACCACATCTAGCACCAAAATAGGAAGAGCATAGACCACCTCAGTCACACAATTGATAAAGATGGTAATGGTGAGAGAGGAAAAAAAATTTGGTCGTCTAAGATGACCCATCAGTTCACCCAAGGTAGAGCTAATCTATAGACGCACCACTGAGGTGAGGCTTGAGACATACATGGATGGTGACCCTAGGGTTTTTATTAATTAGGAGGTGTCCCATAGATGAGGTGTTCAGAGGATGAGATAATATGGATATCATGATTGATAGATGAATACATAGGGAGATGGTGAATGTGAGACCTGAATAAGTAATAAATGGTTGAAATTTGTTTAATCATTGAAAAATAAAATACTAGTTGTATAAGAATTGTTTGATAAATTTTAGATAGATAGGTTTTGAGATCTATCTATGATCTAACATATATTTAGTTTGAATTTTATAGATCTTACAGATGATGAGGAGACTAGATGGGTATCCCTTGTGATAATAGCACTTCATGATATTCTGAATATGGTGTTGATATCATATGATCCTACCACATTATATGATCTTATGGTACCACATACCCCAACTCAGGTGAGTTAGTTTAGACTAGTATGAGAGGATGCAAGGTAGTTATAGGAATGCCAACAGGGGTACAACCACTGATAGAGTTGGGATTAGGAGAGGCACAATTATGGTAGGCCTTGGCTCAAAAGAGAGTTACATATTTAGCTACCACTATTTAGCTAGCACAAGTATGGGCATGGGTGGCAAACCTATAGGGATTGGTAGCAATATTGAGATCTCAAACATCCTCTTTATAAAATACTATTTATAGGGTATTGTTCAAGGCATATATAGGAATCATTGATAGGCCATGATATAGACACGATATATCCCAACCTTAGAGCTAGAGCAATCTATTTTTATAATTCGTATCAAAAACACACAATATATATAGATATTTTCTATGTTGAAAGTTAAATGTTGATTTTATATGTTTGTATTATGGTTGTGGTTGTGGATGCATGGACATATTTATTTATATAAAATGTATTTTTATTTTATTGTATATGTTATAGGAGATATATGTGTTGTGTTTCCTTTTCAAGCATTGAGTGGGACACATGCATGGTTTAAAAAAAATAGGCGAATATGACTTGGTGAAGTATAACTAATCAAAAACAAATGTACCAAACACTATTTCACATTGGAAAATGTGTAATATCAAAAGATGATTAAGTATAAGAAACTAAAAGAGTGGTAAATAAGAAGGAAAAAGTTTGTTTTTAAACCATGAAAAAAATTGGTATTGAAATAAAAACAAGTAAAATCACACTAAGTGATGTTGTTAAGTATGGAAAAATGTAGTAAAGTGGAAAGTAGATGAAGAGAACATTAGTATAAAAATAAATCGATTAAGTCAATCAATATTACTAAATCACATTGGGAAGTATATAAAAACAAATCAATTAAGTCAATCAATCTTACTAAATCACATTGGGAAGTATAAAAATGAAAAAAAAATTGGAAAAATGGTCTTAAATTAAGCATAATAATTCAAGCTAGCAAGTATGAATAACTTAAGAAAAGTGGTTGTATTCTTAAAATTAATAGAAAAATAAGAAAATAAAAGTGAAATATTGATGAAGTAAGCATAAAAAATAATAAATCAAGATGGGAATCATGTCAATGATGTGTAACTCATAATCAATCACATCTTATCTCATATTTAATACATGTAATTTTTTTGTGACTTGGATATTAGAAATTTTTTTGAGGAAGGTGAGGTCCTATCCATGTTATTACACTACAACACACAAAGGGAACACAAATGAGGTGGAAATAATGTGAAAATATGATAAAAATGGATGTTTAGAATGGTAATTTGTGAGGAAGGCCATGTCCTATCCATGGTCTTACAATGTAGCTCCCAAAAAGAATCCCTAGGGGAGTGACCAGTGAACAAAATAATATTTATCAAGCGTAAATTTATAGAAAGTGAAAAAGGAAATGAAAGAATCATAATGTAGGCATCATATGAGAAGAAATGAGGAGACATGAGTCATGATAAGGACATGAGAAGACACTAAGTAACTAGTGACGATAAATATATAAAGGATACCTATTTGATATATACATAGAGCTATGTAGGAAAATAAGTGTGTTAATAGGATCAAATCAATGGGTTATTTTGAAAAATAAAGGTAAAATGGACCTACTTTCCCACAACATGTTCCCCATTCCTCAAGATCTGTTAGAGAGTTGTCGGTCTACTATGAAGATTGGATACTTTCATGAGAAAATAGGTAGCACTACAAGATTGTTTTATTCTCCATTTCTAATCTATCATCCTATTGCACCCTAAAAGACCTTAGCTATATTGTGAGTCCAACTATGGAGTTTGATATTGCAATTATAAAATGGATATGTGCTTATAATCATGTATTTTAGTATTATTTTACTTTTGAAAATTTTGAATGTTGCCTTTTAAATCATTGGATTTTGTTAAATGATTTGGATTTTAAATGTTTTTATTGATGTCAAGATTCCTCCCCTATATGTATTTTGAATGACAAACCATAAGAGATAGAGTGATAGACATGAATGATCTTTAGGATTTAGATACAAGAGGTTAAGTATCCAAAGACAAGACTAATTAGAATGCTTAGGCTTAACTATGAACCAACGTGTTATGTCAAGTCTTAACCATGCGTATGCTTATTTTATGAGAGGGAATAAAGGGGAAAAAAGGGAGGTCCAAAGTGGATCAGTAAAAGGAGATTGTAGTGAGATAAATTTATTTATAAATGATTACATGATAAGTAAGGAATGAGTAAAAGGAGAAAATTCTATATAGCTAAGTCACAATAATAATTAGTTGTGTTTATAGAGATAAGATAACAAACAATCATAAAAAAAGAAAAAGGGAGTCATAAGAAATAAACTCAAGAAGAAAAAAAATGCAATGATGAAATTGAAATCCATAAGAGAATATAATTACATCATAATAACATATAATGCAAAACAAAATTCACCATGTAAGATATATAAGAATTTGACACAATGTCAAAAAATAGATAAATGTAATGTTGGAGAATACGTCAAATCCAAATGAAAATGTAAGAATGCCATGAATGTGTTCATAAATACTGAATATATTTATCCACACACATTATCCGTAACATCTGATAAGTGTCTATGAATTTGAATGTAAATTTTAGTTAATTTTTCATTGATCTTCAACGAATGTTTTGAAAATACTTCATCTTGAATCTCCTTAGCATAAAATGTAAGAATTATTGAAAGATCATGATGATTAGGGATATTATGTAGGGGATGATTAGGAGAATTCAAGAGAGTAGTTTTTATGGGAGATGAAGGTGTCATTGTTGTGGAAGGTACCATAGGTAAGGAACTCATGTGTGGAGAAGGATCCACAGGTGAGGGATTCATAGGTGGAGGAATAGCAGGTGGAGAAGGGACCATAGGTGGAGATAGAACCATAGGAGGTGGAACCATGGGGGAATAATGGGGAGCCTTCTTGAAATAATGACCTATAAAAGGAATTGTAGAAGGTACAAGAATGATTAGGAGGTTATCCTTAAGATGTTATTGAAGGATTTGGCAATGATCAGTGTGATGTGGAACATATTGGTGCCATAGAAAATATACCTCTCTATACTTAGGAATATACTCATGTAATACTTTTGGGGAGGTATCTTTTTATGAAGACTGAGGAGTGGTGTGATGTAAGGTGTTGATATATTGTTGGATTTTATGACAGTGCATGGATGAATGGTTATCTATGCTATGGAAGCAACAGATATGCTTGTGAGCAGTCTTGGTAGGTGTACTCACAAGAGAAGGTTAAATGAAAGTTAAGAGAAATTTGTATAGGGAACAATATCTAGTCTAGTGATTGATAACTTTATGAATGTCATAATATGGATGATCAGTCCATTTGGTGGGAGAAGGATCAAGCTACAGTAAAGGGAACAAACTATCACCAAGAGAAGATGGGTTTAGTGGAGAGATTGGACAAGGTTAGACTAAAGGAGAAATAGGAACAAAAATAGGAAGAGACTCAACTATAAAGGGAATGGGATTTAAACATGGATATACTAAGGGAGGGGTGGGGTCTGCTGAAGGTTGAATGATAGTTGCAAGTACCTTAAGGATAACTAGGCTAGATAGGTCTTGGTATCTAGAAAAATGATAGGGACTAGTCATAACATGATTCATAATCATAATCCTACAAATTTCTTCATAAAATAGAGGTGTGCACACCATTTTTACCCTATGATCAAGAGGAAAACTCCTAAAATTAAGAAAGATATAAGATGGAATATGTAAATATATACCAAAATACTAAAGCAAAGAGGAACAATAATGAATAATCTCAACATCTCAGTCCTAAACCAAACCTCCTAATAACATATCATCTACATTATAACTATCATTATAATAAGGTGTATGAAGATCAATGGTTTAGGTATAGATGAATTTGCAATTTGATATGGTGTGATGAATGGAATATCAAGTCTTAGTTAAGAAAATGGGGATGTCATAATAAGGTGGTTGATGAGAACTATGTTGCAAAAAATTAGGAAGCTGAAAGATGAGATGAGGTGAGGGATCAAAAGTTTTAATCTTGAGATTGATCTTTTGAGGCCTGTCATCATCCAAATATAAGAGATTTAGATGTATATCATTGGTGAGTTTGGGTTGATGATTATAACCTAGATTGAAATTGACAAGAAAGTCAAATCACTAAGATTCATGAAATGAAATCCTTGGGAAGGGTTCAAGGGTAGGAATATTGAATACACCACATCCTTAAAATTGTTTAAAATTCTAAGGATTGGTGTCACTTTTAATCTTGTATATGGCTCCATTATGAGTAAATTTGATGTATTGACAAGTGGAAGAGGAAACTACTATCATGTGATGAGTCTATGGCCTACCAAGGAAAATGTTACAAGATAGAGGAAAGGTAAAGATCATCACCTTCACTTGAATGGTGATAGATGGGATGGTAATGGGTAAACACACATAGCCTAAAGGATGCATTTACCTTTGGTCATATCATTGACATGTGTTTCATGTGGATTTAAGATTATATTTGGAATATCCAAGGGTTTTGATAAAATCAAGAGAGGCAACATAACTTCCATAACTCTCATCAATCAAAGCATGGTTGAATTGGATATCACTGATTTAAACATTGATAAATAGAGGAGGACCAGCCACATCAAGCCGAATATCATTGGGGATAATAGGAGTAATAGGGAAGCTGAAGGAAAGAGAAGTTTCCATTATTTCATCAACAATAATGGACATCTCTTCACACTATTGTAAAATTCTATCTTCTAATCCAGATAAACTAGCTTGACATCCTATTAAGGGAGGATGAGGGATGTTCATTTGAAACAAAAACTATATGATGTTGTTATGATGATACAAAGGGGACAACATGATTTAGATAAATGGGATTTGATATGGAAGATTAGTGAGTTCTATGATAGGATCCCACTCATCATAACCTATAATAAGATTATTGGAAAGCGGTGCATAATGTGTAAGGATGTCTTTAGAAGGAAGAGGAAAATTTCATGTAAATTTATGAAAAAGGAGGTATAAGGTTGAATTTTAGAACAAGATTGTAGATTATGTTGAGAAGATGGAGCGGTTGATATAGGTTTGGTTTGAGATAGATGAGAAAAATTATTGGTAAAAGTTTGAGTATCATTGGTGATAGGTAAACAAGATGGAGAAATGGTATATTTAGTATGATAAGTGTTATCCAAGGAAGGTGTTGGAATTAGTTCCTTGAAATATATAAAGTTTTCTTGCCCCAATTTGATTAAGTCATTTTTATAAGAATCTTGGATAACATGAAATATGAGAGATAGTTGATGTATGTGGATAGGTTAAGGATTAATGAAAGCAACCACCCTTACCATATTTTACGTATTAACCACATTCTCTTCAATATTTGGGTCAAGAATATTGTCAACATTATTGGTAGAAGGGGTAGACTTATCTTAGCTATCTTGGCGATTTGGAAGAGGATATTTATAGATGGACAAATGAGTAATAACCTGATTGAATGATTGAGATTTAGTATGTGTTTCATAGGATTTAAAGGTAATGTCATAGGATTATTGGCATTTATGATTTATAGAATCATGGTAAAAATTTGGGCTAAGAAGGAAATCCATAGCCAAGTTATGATGATGCCTACAAGTCTCATGAGAATGAGCCCATCTAGTATGAAACTAAACAAAATTATTGGGATCATACCAAGATTTCGTAGGATGAGTGGGATCAAGTTCTCATGGTAGAAGGCTTGTTAGATGATTTTTTAATTATTAGAAAGATAAAGTTTTTGAACATTAATGTTGTTGGTTGAAGATAAATGAGGGTTGATGATGTGGTTATGAGGAGAAGCTTATTCCAGAGTTTGGTTAGGAACAACAGCTAGAATAATGTGAATGGTATTATAAGATTTGGTGACACCATCATAGGTAGCATGAAAATTATTATTCTTTAGTAACATTCGAGTACCCATAGAAGGTTGGGATGGCTCAAATTTATGCATAATGAAATATTGATGCTTTGCTTGATCAATGGCCTCTTCCAAAGTATGTGGAGAGAGACTTCAGACCCAATATTGTAACTTTGGAAAAATATCATTGGTAAATAGATGGAAAAGGTTGTCATTTTACATATTATGTTCACATTTATTATAAAATTTCTTCCATCTTTAAATGAAATCTTATGTAGTTTCAACTTTAAATTGCTTACAATTGATAAAATGGGCTAAGGTATTCTCAGGGAGATCACTAGTTTGGAGATCTTAGACTAGAGCATTAATTAGATATTATAAATTAGTAATAGAATGAAATTTGAGTTTCTTGTACCAATATAAATCATCACCCATGAGACTTTTTGATAATATCTTTGTATTAGTGAATGTGTTTAATTTGACCCAATCTTTATATAGATTTTTAAACATTTTTAAATTAAGAATAGGATTAGTTGACCTATTATAAGAAATGGTAGGGGTGATACCTCTTATGTAAATATTATCAATTTTAGATGTAATAAGTTCATTTTCAAGGTTCTTGATTTTTTAATTAATAAGAGGTGTATGGATAAGATTACCATGGGAGTCCTGAAGAGGAGGTGGGGAATATTTTGGTTATGTGTGTCACATGGCATCTATTGAGGGTGGGTTTGAAGATGGATAAGATGATTTTGTATTTTTATCATTTTATTTACATCATTTGATTTGTATTATTATCTTAACAAGCATTCATTTGATTAAGGGTTTGTAATAGGAGTTGATGGGTTTGAGTTACATTATTGGCATTATTTAAAGTATTAAAATTGGTAGTAGTGTTTTGGGTACCACTGATCCAAAACTCAAAAGCTTTGGTTGAAATATAATTCAAAAATAATAATAACACAATTCAAATAATGGTATCTCTAAAAAGAGATGTTTTATTTATCAAAATTGCAGACCCAAACATATGCTTATCTCTGAGAAGAGATGTCTGATTTCCATTTTGGGTTACATTTTCATTTATACATGTTTTGAAGGTTTGGGGAGGATGTGGAAGTTCACCAATCTCGAGGGAGATGAATTGGTTCAACTTCCATGATTTACAACAATCCAAAATTTAAGGAATTACTATTTTTAGAAACTTACTATTTTTGGACTGCACTACTAAAATTAATATTTGGAACACTTCCATAGGGTTTTAGGGGGTCAATATTCATTAAATGGAGCTCCATGCCATCTGAAGATGTTACCCTCATTATTAGCTTTCCAATAGTTCAAACAGTGAGTCAATTGGAGCTACAGTGCAATAGTTATGGCTCCCAGAAGTTCTGTCATCAATTAGGGTAGACCCAACACCAGAATTGTCATCTGAATTATTGTCCGGATCAACCACTATGGATGTTAGTAGGAGATTGAGAATAAATATTAGTAAGTGAGGCACTAGTGGCATAATTTTATTTTTTGGAAAAAGATGGACTAGTAGAGGGATGAGAATAAGTGGCACTAGAGGCATGAGTACCATGGTTAGAAAATGATGCACTAGGGTAAGAATTTAGAAGAGTGGGTCTTAGAAGAGGCCCACTAGATGTATAACCTTATATGTTATTATAGATACTAATTATGGAGGTAGAGGAAATCAAAGATGAAGAAGTCATGGTATGAGAAGGGATCAAGATAGAGGGAAGAGGCTAGGAAGCAAATAAGCTAGTGTCCCCAAATCCATGTAAGATTATGGGAGAAGGTGAATGAGGCTCCTCAACTTGACCACTTATCATGAGATGGTAAATAGTAAAATGACCCTTTCCTCTATGTTGAGAAAACTCATTAATGGAAGACATCATTTCTAGTGTATAATCTAATTTTGTTTGATATTCAAGTGAGAAGAGAGGATTACAAAGAAAAGAGTAATGAGAAGGGGCCCCATAGTTTGTTGTGTGAGTGGCTATATGAACATTATTTTCATCCAGGATATGATCCAAAAACTACTTATAGGAGAACCTATTATGTTTGTAAGACTCATCATATCCATTGAATTCAACTTAGTGTTGTCTTCAAATAAGAAGTTCATGATGAATGAGAGAGATTAGGTAAGGCAAAGTTGATGAAAAATAAAGGAGATAGGAAGGTAAAAATAAGAGTAAAGATTTGACTAGGTTGACCTAGTATTCAAATTAGGGTATGAAAACTGAGCTAACAAGGATACAGTGTTGACAGGGTCAACTTTGTGTTATAACCTGAAATAGAGGACAACTTGATAAGGATTCAAAATTGACTAGATCAACATAGTACTATAACTTGAGAGAAAAAAATGATTACTGGGTCAACCGGGTCAACTTAGTACTATAGTCAGAGAAAAATATAGTTTTTAAGAGATTTTGTCGAGCATAATGATAATGTATTAAAAATAGGGAAGAATTTTCAATTTACTTTAAAGCAATAAATGAAATAAAACACATAGTTGATTAGTTTAATGAGAATGATCCAATTGAGGCACTCAACATAAAATCTGGCATGAATGTTGGTCAATGCAAGTTTTTCAAACATAACATACAATGACAAAGTAGTCAAATAAAAAGTAATTTCTAACTAAGTGGTGACCCTAAGTGTTGTTAGATTATTATACAGTGTTATTTTAAGTGTGATAGGGAAGTTGTCTGAAAATAAGGAACTAGAAAGTAATCTATCGATGGTTTTAGGATGTTTGCGCTGAAAAGAATCTATGTTGGAAATGGTATTGACTTGGTATTGGGGTCTACCCCCTTGCTTCACAATACTATAGTGATAAGGGTGTTGGGTACTTTTCCATTATATACCATTAACCATGTGTTTACACTTGGATGAAAAACCAAGTCATCTTCCCCCTTGCTGATGAAATCCAAGTAGGTAGGCCTTGGGTATACAAATATTTAAATGCATTTTGAAAATATGTGATTTGGTAGTCTATGCCAGAAAGAGAAAAATAGTGCAAGTAAATGGTATGTTAAAAAACCACCTAATTAAAATATGTGACCTATTGTAAGCATACAAATAATTGAAAGTGAAAGTGTGATGTAATTACTAGCATATAGTTGTTAATTCCTAATGTTAAGCATAATACAATGTCAGTTTAGATGACATTGTATGAAAACATTACATAATAAAGTTGATAGGGTCACTAATGTACTAAAAAATAAAGAGTCCTTAAGAACTAAGTTAACTAAGTTGACCTAGTCTTGCAGATAGAAGATAAAATACAAAACTAGGTCAACCTAGTTTGTTGTATGACTATAGTTTTTAGACCACAATGTTTTTAAAATAGAACTATAAGGAAATAATGAATTGAAAGAGAGAGAGAAAGGAAGAAACATAGGTAGGTTGGAAGACGCTGAGGACTATGAAATTTCTTTTGAAGTGCCTTGAATACTACTTGTAAGTTATGCCAATTGTGTCAATTGGGTCAACTTAGTTCTACAATTCCCTGTTTGATAAACCCTATCAATATGACTATACCAGCCTAGTCAACATCCTTTGTTTATCTAGAAGCTGACTATAATACTAAGTCAACTTGTTTGACTTAGTTTATTATTATAAAAGTGAATAAGAGACTAAGTTGACCTATTTGACATAGTCTATTATCTAGAAGTGAATAGGAGTACTATGTCAACCTATTCAATCTAGTAACCTATATTTGATGAAGACTTACATAAAAATAAAAGTCATTTTGATGTGATTGTGTGTTAAACCTATGCATAGAAGTTAGAAACTATACTAGTCTTATCGATCTAGTATCACAAATATAGAAAATAATAAGATGAAAGAAATGAAAAATGTGAAAGAATACCTGAAAGAGTTAGATTCATGTCAGGTTAACTAAAATGTACACATTAAAAAATGCATCAAATTTATAAATCAATCCTAGCTTAGAGAAAATAGATCCTACTTACACTTCTAATTAGGGATACATTAGGTAATCAGGGTCATGACCAATATAGATCTATTATACTTGATTAGGGGATATCTTATAATAATATTATCACTAGAGAGGGTTACAATTCCTCTAGTCAAGCAAAATTATGCAATAACCTTAATTAAGTCTTATGTTTTCATATTCACTATACTAATAACAAATAAATAAATAAATATAATTTAGTGATCACCAAAACTTGTGGCACAAAGTGGGGGAAATAAACAACAAAATTAACGATGCATAGAAGACATATACTTTCATCAATGTATATAGAATCTTAATGCATAAAAGAGAAGTGTAAATGCATATCCATCTACTCTTAAAAAAGAGGAACAAATTTAGGAATACTTACCTTTGAAGATGAACCCACCAAGCCTCAATCTCTCCCTTGGTTAAGGTTATTATCAAGAGGTTGTTTTGGTATGTAAGTATGATAAGGATAAATCAACTCTAAGATACATAACCCATCAATGCATCCAAAAGGCTTCTTCATAAGATAAGATCCATATCTCCAAAGAAAGTATGAAACCCTAAGATTTCTCCTTAATTATAATGGTAGATAAGTATATGTGAAATGCCTCTTCTTCTTCTTCTTCTTCTTCTTCTTCTTCTTCTTCTTCTTCTTCTCTTCTCTAAATAATGGTGAAATGATTATGAATATATAGGTAGATCTAACCCTAAACCTTTCTAAATTTTTTGGATGATAGTATCGTTATTGAAAAAAAATCACTAGGTTATGGGCTAGGTCGACCAAGAGACAACCTAGATCTTAAATGAGTTTTAACAATAATACTAAAAGGTTGATTCAGTCGACCTAGTCATGTAAACTATCAAAAGGGGTTTTAGGTTAGGAAAAGAAGTACTAAAGGTGGTGTAAAACTATAAGAGTGTGTAAGAGATAATAACAAGATTAGGGGAATGGTTTTTAGGAGACAAGTGTGTAGATAAAAAGTGGTAAAAGGAAAAACAATCTTGCAAACCACTAATGGTTCTACCAACCCCTTTTCGGTGCACCCCTTAGGGCATGCACTCAAAGATATTAAGACTCAATAAGTTCCTACAAGATAAAGAGCATCAATAATTGATAAAAGTTTGAAAATATTATATGTATATAGATTACACCTAACTTTCTAACAAAGTTATGAAGTCAAGTTATTTTACTAGGTTGGATGATATAGTTGGGATATGTAAAAACAAAATATGGGACTTGACAAGATAAGGATCAATATAATAAACAACATGCTTTATATTTTTCATGTTTACTAAATTTTCCCCATCCTCAAAATAAATATGATTAACCTTGGTTTTAAAAACATTAGTGACTAGTTTATAAGAGGTTTGATTATGTTTGCTAAGTTGTTAGATTGGAGTGTAGTTTGGAATAAAATACAAGGTGAGAATTGGATTCCTTAAGTGTTTCACACTTGACCTTGATTTAATGAGCCTTGGCTATCTTATCATAGTATTTATGTCACTATATAATCATACCTTCATAATAAAATTTTTGACTAAGTCAGAATTCATAACATAGATGTTTAATTTACTTGAAAGCCTCATGAAGATAACCCCAATTATCACAAAATTAACAAATAAAAATTAAGATCATACCATTGATAATTAATATGGGAGGAATACAAATCTCTAAGTGAGGATATAAAAAGGTGTTTTTAAACTAATATAGGGAAAGAGGTTGACGAATTTCATAATTATTTAATTATAAAGGAGGAGAATGATGTTGGAATGGAATTTACTTGATAGTGGGAAGAGAGTTAATTAGTTTTATCTTCCTTGGAAAATAACATTAATGGTAATTATATAATTTTAAGTGTCAGATTCATCATCATAAGCATCATTCTTGTTTCTATATTACATACGCATTTTATTAACAAGATTGGGTTAGTAAGGTGTGAATTGTCTCATAAGGAAATATTAACAATTAGCTTCATATAGTGCTCCATCCAATGATTATGGGGAAACAATATTCATGATATATTATTGTTTGGCATTAAGATAATTAGTTAAATGGTGGAAGTGGTTGTCCTATGGCATATTATGTTAGGGTTTTTTATTAAATATTTCCAATGATTGATAAAGGCTTTGGTACTCTCATTGTCTTCTTGCTCGTAATTGACAAAATGAGCCATGTTATTCTAGGCAAATCACTGGATTTAAATTATTACACCAATGAATTAACTAATTACTCCATGGTATATGTTGAATTAAAATTTATTTTATTGAATAATTTTAAAGCATCACCATAAAAGGTGTTTTTCAATTAGTTTGGTACTAGTAAAGTTGTTGAATTTAATCCAATCTTTAAATAGGTTACCAAAGGCCTTAAAATGCAATGTATGATTTGTGGATCTATTATAATGGATCATATGATTGATTTCATATATGTAAATGTTTTAAATTTGAGGGAATATGGGTTCATTTTGGATCTGTTTGATGACTTTGTTGCAAAGTGATTGTTATGAAATTAGATTACCAAAAACATGTCTAAGGAGGTATGGGATAATTATGATTTGACAGTCCCCATTGATTCTATTGAGGTATATTTTTTATTTTTAAAGTTGCTTATGCATTTGCATAATTGAATTATATTTTTGGCTTGAATGTTAACCATTTGGCTCAATTATTTTAGATGATTTGAATAGAATTATTAGTATTCAGGTTAGAATTAGAGGTTTTAGTAACCTATTGTGATGTACACGATGTAACATTAACATTGGTGTTGATGTGAGCACTTTGAGTAGCCATACTAAAAGAGAAACTTGTCATGTTACTAGTAATACTAGGCATGGTGTATTAGTAAGTAAATAATGAAGTTAAAAATTTACTTTCCACAAGTGTTTTAGAAAAATTTTGAGTAGAGGAATTAGGACACTTCATGTGAGGTGCCATCATGAGGTGTAAAATAACCACAAGGTGATTTCCCTTATCATTAGGATGTTTCTGGAGATATATTATCATTTCTTCTATATATTCTAAGTTATATTCCTCTTTGACCTCGTGGTTTTATATTAGGTGACCTATTTTAGTGGTGTGAGGATTGTTATATGGCACATGGTTTCAAGACATAGTAGAAGCCATATGAAAATTGCTTGAAATTTGACCTTAAGTCATGGTCAAATATAAGGCATGTATGCATTTTTGGGACTATTAGTTCCATAACAATTAATATTTTTAAGAATATTTGAAAGCCCTAGTTTGTTTTCTCTTTGGATTTATCCAAAATATGTTCCACGGTGGAATACATGAGATAAATTGTACTAAGCTGTGAAATGTAGTAAATTACACAAGAATGCTAAAAAATTGAATGTATCAAGTTGGTCAATATAGTTGGGAACTAAAACAATATATATTAAAATATATTGGGTTAGATGATATAATATGATTAAATAAAATAATTGTATTGGGTTGATTGATATAGTTGATGTAAAATTGGTAAATTTAAACTATATTGGGCTAGACAATGTAGTTGGAAATAAACTAATAAAATTGAAATTTACTGAGCTAGCCAATGTAGTAATAAAGATAGATAGATTTGTATTGGGTTATATGATATAGTTATCACACAACATATAATATTATCAGACTAATTTATATATCTTAGGAAATAAACAATCTAATAATTTGACTAAGTATAAAGCAATAGGAAGGTATAACTAGGCAAGGTATGTTCGAGTTGTAGACTCTCAAATATTCTAATCCCAGGTATAAATAGTGAATAAGGACCATAGGAAAATGACTATGGAGGATTCCACCATCCCTATCCACACCATACCATCTTTTATATAAATCTAAATTAACTTTGTAAATATAACCACTTATCTATGTATTAAAAAATCAAATAGATCGAAGGCTTATTATAGGATGAAAAATCAAACCTTATTCATTTAATATATACCATAAGTTATGTGGAATATAATTTCTATATATTGTGTTATTTCATGGCTTTAGTATTAGGGGAATACCTATCACACCAGGACTCAAGTAAAATTAATCACCTATTGGCCTAGCATGATAGCTCTTATTAGTTTTACAAGTGTTAGAACATGGTACTACGAAGATAATAAAAAATAGAAGTAAGGTTGATTTAGATTGAAAAAGAAGTTTTCAACATGAAATTAAATTAAAAAAACGTTAAAAATGGTATCATGTTGGACAATATAGTTATAAGAAAAATATGATCAAACTAAACTATATCACATTGGCTGATATAGTCAGAAGTGCAAATAGAGTTGTATCAGGATGGCCAATATAGTTACCTAAAGACATAAAATGGTATCACTTCAGCTAATTAAGATAATAAAAAATAGGAAATGGTATTCAGTTGATCGATATAGGTCTTAGTACTGAGTAATAGTATCGATCTAGCCGATATAGTTGGATTAAAATAAATAAAATGATTTTCATGATGTTTCAAAGATATGGAAGGAAAAAAATTAAATTGATCAACTAGAGATAGGATAAGATTCAAATTATGTTTATTCAAATGCATGGAATGGATAGGATAACCTAACACTTTAATATCTCTCAACAAAAGTTGGACTTGTTCAATGTCAATCAAATAGAGCATGTGTATAATTTCATAAGTAGGTAAGGACAAATTATATCAGTAGATCTAGGACAAGTTAACCTAGAAGTTAAATTTAAATATTAAAGGGTTCCAAAGCCAAAGCCTATGACATGATAATATAGATATCATTAGACATCAAAAAATTTAAATAGTTTTAACTATGATTGTAAAGGCGCAATTATAATAAATGATTTTAAATGGACCATAGAAGTAAATCAAATAATGTGTAAGTGATTGTAAATAAGGTAAGAATAAATGATCCAACAAATGGGGATCTATGCAACATACGATGATAAATGGAAATCCTAACAATTCTATATTTATACTACTTTTTTTGGTATAAATAAGATCCTGATTAAGTATACACACATAAATCTATAAATTAATAAGAAAATTGAATCTAATAACTAAAAAAGGAAATAATATTCTAATAGAATACTTACATCGGGTTGAACTTATCGATGCCTTAATCCCCCTTTTATCTCAAGTGAATATTTTCAATATATGTTGTAGGTTGAAAACCTCAAATGAATGGATGAATGCATTGATATCCTTAATTATGAAATCTGAAATACCTCTCCTATTGAACTTCAATGACACCAGTAGAAAATATATCCAAGATAAGGTTCTAAACAACTAACTCTCCCAAATACTCTTTAGGGAATAAATGCAAGAAAAATAAAAGTGTATGAATGTGATACATTTTATTAGGAATGAATTATGACCACTCTATATAAGGTTATAATAAACAAAACATACCCTAAACTCTAAGTTAATAATTTCCTCCATAATAATAAATTTTAAGATGTTGACTGGCACAATATGGTATTGTATAGGATAATATAGTACAAACATTATATGACAATGATAGAGATATATAATGTTGTTTTATGTAATAAAAGGACATAATTAATAAATAAATGGTATTATCCAAGATGATAACATAGGATGTAGGGAAGTTATAAAATCTAGAAAGGATGTAGATGAAGAGAAAGGATGCATAGAGACCTAGATGAGGTCAAAATGATAGTAGTGATGGTGTAAAATAGTAGTGTGAAAAATTATCTCTAAAATTATAATGATCTAATCCCACCCCATTATGAATTTACCCTTTAAGGCATGCACACAATGAAATTTATGTGTCAATAATCCATTGTAGGATAAATCATTTATAACGTGATAAAGTGAAAATATTATGTGTATACAAGATGTATAACATGCAATGGATAATTTATATGAATTAGACACATAAGAGGAGTAGGAGGGATAAAAGGAGGCATGCATTCCTTTTGGAACCTATTGGAAATATTCAATAACTCATATCTGAGTTTACCATAATATGAATTAGGAAATTCTAATCATTGTTGTTGTGCCCCACCCGACACACCCATTTAAAAAATTCAAATAGTGACAAATAATTGTTGAAAATACCAATTTGGGGTATTATAAGCCTTAGGAATCCATTATATGAATTTATTCATGAAAAAGTATAAGGTTGTCCTCAAAATTATAAATTTTCAATAGTTTGAATTTTAAAAATCAAAGCTTGAGTATATATTTTGAATTATTTTTTTTTAAAAATAGTGATTTGATTTATGGACTAACAAAACTAATGTTTTCATCCTAGTGTTTCTATGTTATTTTTAAATGTATATAGGAATATATATAAAGATTTTATAATAATTTATTATTGGTACCTACCCTTATTGCACAAAATTAGGATAGGTGGTGTTACCATGTTATTTAGAGCTTTCATCTTTCACAAAAAGTTTAGAAGCCTTCTAGGTACCTCATTTTTTAGAAATAGATAGGTGGAATTTCCATGTTACCTTTTCAAGTTACAAGTTTTGAAGATATGTCTAATAGTTCTATGTCCCATAATCTAATGGTTTTGAGTTCCTATAGTCTAATGGTCCTAAGCATCCAAGCTCCAAATGTTCAAAACATGGCACATATTCACTTAAAAGGAACCATAGAAGGGTTTAATAGGTCTAATTATTTTGATTCCCCCATATTATAATATATTATACATTTTTATATTATATAATTTGACAAGTGGCACAATTATTTTTGTCTAGATATTTAAAGAAAAAATACTCAGTCAATAAGCCTAATGGTCCCATGGATCTAAATTTACATGCCTCCATGGTCACAAGATCATGCCACATGTATCCCATAAAAATAACATTTACCAAATTTAAAGAGTATCAAGTAGTTTTTCTCTCATGTCTTCAAGTCCATTCAATCTTGAGGTTGCTCCATGTGTAGAAAATTATGTTAACTCATGACTATGTAACATACAAAGTGAAGAAGTAAATATAAAAACTTTAATGAATGAAAGTTAGAAAATTATCACAAACTATGAGACTCTATCCCAAAATATAAATTAATTAGCTCAAAATCATGAAATATAATTGGATAAGTGATAATTCGATAGTTTTATAGAACATGTTGAATGGACATGTAAAGTTAAAAACTAGCTTCCATTTGGAATACAAGTAAACATGAAAAACTTGAATTACATGTTTAAATTTAAATGGGAACAAAATAAAATGGTCATTATTTTCATGGATGACATGCAAATTCATTTAAGACTTATAATTTGGGTAATATATGTGAAATCTAAGTGAAAGCTAGTTATTTGACCATTAATCTATTAATCAAACATTAAAATTCTAAGCCCCCAAGATGTATAAATAGAGGAACTTATCTTTATGTAATCAGTAGAAGAGATGTAAAATAAAAAGGATGAGATACATAGCTTATTCATCATGGAATTACTTATATTTTATACCTAGTTTGAGAAAAAGAGTGTAACCATCCAAAGGATGAGGAAGAAGAAACATTGAATTTAGATACAAAGGAGAAAAATGGAATTTAAACAAAGATAAAATATATTTCCCTTGGAAAATAAGGCCAAAAAAGATATAAATGATAATAATTAATATACTGAAGATATCCATCCTTTTGTGGACACATGTAGTGAAGCTTTGAAAGAAATGTAAAAAAGTAAAGATGAGGAATGACAAAGATTACTTGAGAGATAGACTATACGTTCTCTTCACATGATAGTGGATGATGTGAAAAGTGCAACCACTAGGTTGTAAAATATTTTGCTTAATATTTCGGTTTCTAGATTAGGAATATAATTAGATTGAACAAATAATCTTATGCTTCAGTAGTAATTGAAAGGATTAGAGAAAAGACTAATTTTTTTTATTTAGTTCTAAAAA
>JARHVA010003119.1:922500-1005000 GCA_037957365.1 Torreya grandis
TGTGTGGTTCAAATAACTCCCTTTATTCCCTACATTTCTTTATTTTTTTGAGTTTTTAAAAATTCCTTACAACCTTAGGTTAGAACCATCATCCATCCACCCAACTCAAGCTTAATTACATTAACTCATATCCCATCAATTATTGGAAAATAATTATTTATCTTACTACTATTCCACCAACAGGTTTCTTACAAAACCAAATACTCTACAACTCATTCTATGGATTGAATAATTTTCATTGATCCTAAAACCTTATACATTACCTCATATGGTTAATAGTATATGCATAAAACCCACATCAACATGAACTTATTATGGTTCTAAGAGGATATTAGCACCTCTACCTCTACTCTATTTGAAAAAAAATCACTTGAGCTACACTAAAAGCACCTAAAATATTGACAAGGTCAACCTCAAAAACTAACTTACTATTTCCACATGTATAAATACATATAAACTATAGGTTTGATAAAGGAGTTAGGATAGGACCTCTAACTCAATAATTTTATCCAAGAAGACAACCATGACTTCCATATTTACCAATGGCCCAACTCCAAGCTCTAGCCTATAAAATTGGACATACCATCATTTTGTTTTGGGTTGTCCATGATCTACCTATAAAACCTTAGAAATATCTTCCTTAATTTTCTCCGTCAGGAGGAAGAAACATCTTAAGAGAATATCAAGGAAATAAAAATTTCTTTAGGATTATTGAATTTAACTGTTATAAAAAAAATTACACCCTTGAGGAGGTTGTTCAAGCTTACTCACTTAAGTGATATCATGGAGACACCTTTATGATGTGAATGGCATAATCAGTGAGATGAATCTCTAGATAGGGCTATCTCCCTTGATGGTATCACCTTGAACTCCTACTACACCTATTAATTTCAAGGAAAAGGGTAAGAGAAATTGTAATTAAACTAATCTAAGGGGGGTATTCACCATATTAACACCCTCCTCTTTTCCATTATGAACTAATAACATGAATTAGGTCTAAATCTATCCACACTACTTAACAATGACTTTCAAGCATGAGTGTTTCAACATGGAGGTCATCGGCAATGTATTGAATGAGAGGGATAGTCAACATGTCTAATAAATATAGTGATTATTGAAATCAAATTTAAAATCGTGTAAATCTATCTTAAAATCACCATTTAACCTAGAAAAAGACAATCCATTTTTAAAAGAGGTAGGAGAGGATAAATGAGAGAGAGTAAAAACACTACTACTAACATTCATCAATAATCACAAAAGTACACAAGTTGAAAGCATTTGAGAAGGTAAGAATAAACTTTATTCAACATTTAAAGCCAAAGTACAAGTGTTTAGTTGAACAAGGCTTCCCCATACTCAGCAAAAGGATATTTAACAAGCCATTCCAAGTAACATATATAGGAGAAGGAGAGAAGGAGAGAAAAAGAGGTTTAAGGGATGCATAGACAAGTGTAACCCACCTTAAGTCTATTACATTGTCAAATTGAAGAGATTCTAAGAGCAGTTTCATTCATATCCTTGGCATTTGTTATCTCAACTTTGCCAAGTGGTATAGGAGATCTTGTTTGATGAGTTATAATGTAATTATTGAAGGAGAAATTAAATTTTTTAAAAATTATCACATGTCATCTTAGCCTCATGAAGAGACGACCATGCCATATTAGGCCTATCAATGCTTTTTATTAATTTGGTGGAGTTAATAATTAGGTTGTAATCTTCTTTAAACTAATAAGGACCTACAAATTTTGTTGAGAAACTTGTTTGAAATGAGGATAATAAAAATAAGTCTTACTATCACATATTGAATACATCTTAGAAAACCTATACAGTATTATTATATCCTTATTTCATGATCAAAAAAATGTTCAAGATTGAAGTACATGTGTAATAAGTCTAATAATAGCCCTTGGATAACATGTTTACTTCTCATTCTATGTCTTGAGACCCCCAAATAGTGTTGTAATCACTTTAATCTTTCTTCATAATGTAGTAGGATCATTATTCCCTACATTATTCATATATTATATGCTTCCAAGACGTTTCATTAGGTCTATATTCAGCCAACCTCAATGAGAATCCTTAGAAAAACCTTTTTTAGGGTTGAAAAAATCATGTTTAGGCCAAATTTCATATAAAAACACCTCACACATACCATTAAAGTGACTTTTATAGGTTTGTATAGGTGTTTAAGTATCATCTGAGAAGCTTCCAGGTCATTTCAATCTACTTTGATCACTTAAGAGGTCGATATCTTCTAACACATCCATTTGGAAGGTTTAAGTAGGGTTTAAGGGCATCTAGGGTCTTAAATATGGTTCATAATGTCAAGAAATTAACCCAAGAACCAATTATAGTAAATAGATAATGTCCTCTTCATCATTTGCCAATAATATTAGTATCCCATGGATTGTTTGGTCTTACTTCACACATGAATAAAGTGACCTTTTCTACCTATTTGTGCTTATTGAGAAGCTCGTCATAGTGTTTTGTTATATAATTTCAATAAAATTATAATTTTTTCTTATAAAAGGATAGAATAGGTTTGATACACCCTTAATGTCTTTCTCTAACACTTATTCAAGTCACTTTCCCTCTCAAAGGTCTCAATATCATAATTGAGATTTCTTGAGGGTTCGAGAACCAGTTTGAGATTCCAACCATAGTAGTCCTCCATTGAGGTTATTTATATATTTATTACATTATAAACCATGAATATTATTATACCAAGACTCAACACATCTCTCCCATAAATATATACTCCATCTCAATTCTAAACATATGCATGTTCTCTTCAAACTGAGCACAAACTTGTAGGTGTTTGGATTGAGTTTATATTAGAAATGATTCCTTTTGCATTGATTTTATGATTTGAAACTATATTTTCCATGAATATTTTAATATTTAATTTTATACAAATGTATATTCATATTAAATTATCTCTTCCCCATTCTATAGGTAGGTCTGTGTTTGTTATTTTAGGCTTTGTAGGCCTAAACATGCTTCTTTACCTCTATGATAGTTATCCAATCTCATTTTAAACACTTTGGAGATCCTATTAGCACATGTAAGTAAATTTACATGTTATTTTACCTCATATTAAACATTTATTGTTCTTCCTCATTTACCACTAGAGAATGCTCTTCACCCTTTTTGTAGGCATACCTAAAACCCGTCATTATGTCTATTATATCTCTTACCCATATTTGCATTATATTACCTTGACATTTTATGAAGAAAATTTATGAATATTGAAAGAATTTAAATATGTATCTCTATTTTCCTTTTATAATATCTCATTATTACAAATCCTCCAATAAACTACAATCTCTCCATTATGCCCATGACAGGAATGTAAGCAGTGTTTTAGGCTTTTTGGTTGCAAATTAGCATTTTTCTTCCTGATTGGTCATTTCTACACCTTATTGATCATTGGATACTATTTTTAAGTCACTTTATGTTCCTCATAAATTATTATTATATTCATATTTACTTCAAAACTCATCAACGTAATTCCCATGTTGCTCTCTACCTATAAAAAGGCTTCTAAGTTGTCAATTATGCCTAAACTCTCATTTCACTATGTTTTGATCCTCCTTAATCTTAGAATGAACAGTTTTTGGATATGAATTATAATATAAATTTGTTTTAATGTCATTTTAATTCTATTTTTATTATCAATTCACCTAAAAGTTCCATTCATAGTTCTCATAATCTTTCCATTGTACTTACACAATCCTACTCAAGCATACAGTCCATCTAAGTTATAAGGTGAAAAGAAGTTTGAGATAATAATATGTATTAAGGTTATTAAATACTCATAATTAAGTCTTAAAAATATGAATTTATAGTCATCAAGACAAATATTTGATACTAATGGTGACCTACAAGTCTGCAGACTTTTAGGCTCACAATACTCATTTGGATAGGCACTTAAGGAGACATTGTAACTGATTATCTTGGATTTTATCACCCATTGATTGTTTAAAGGATAATGATTTAAATTTAAAATAATTTAATCACCATATAAAATTTCATTTAACTTATTTCATGAAAATATACAACTTGAAACTCCTTGCACATAGTATTGTCATGTCCAAAACTATAAAAACAAGACCATTTCAACATGTACCAAACATGATCATGAATAAACATGGAAGGAAATGATATTTAAGGGTTAAAAGAGTTATAAATATATCATAATAAATAATTTTCATCTATTCATCTGACCTCAAAACCCCACACTTGAGGAAAACTAACCCTCATGGGGTTTGAAGCTTCTTTTCTACCACTTAACTTCTTAATGATTATTCATAAAATTAAGGAGATCAACTAGGCAACCAATGCCACAAACTGGAAGGTAATTAGGGTTAAATACTATGAATAATATCTTGAAATCTAAATATCTATTTATTTAAATTACCAAATGAAAATGTGTGGCTTGTCTTGAGCTGCCAAGAAGGCCTATCAAGAAATTAAGTGGGGTTTTGCACCATTTGGCTCTATAGCTCCACTTCATACATGGATTTGGGTTTGAGAAAACCATGGGGAACTTTGGAATAGTTTTCAATTTGTCAACCTATTGAATAAATTTTTACCTCAATTCAAAATTTATCACCCCCTATAGTTTGAAACTTCATAGGGTTGTCAACAACAATTCATGTTCTTGAATGGTCTTCAATAGTTCCATATAGTCATGGTCGTCCTTGTCTAGCATTGTCGATAGTTTGGTCTTATGTTTAGTTATCTAGTCATATGGTTTAATTAAAAGGTATTTATGTTTTCAATCATTGTAAATGTTTTGGTATGTTTTAAATTCACTATAAAAGGTTATTTAGATGTCATTAAACTCATATTATCATGCATTGACCTTTTACTATGTTCTATTGTGCTAAAATGACAAGTTGGCCACCTTTTGGCCTATTTGGAGGATTTCCACATACCATTCTAATAATTAAAATGTTTTTATGAGATTAATAATGTACCTAATATCATAAATGGGTTATATAATGTTATGGATACCCATATACTGACAACATCTATAGTTCAATGCCTAAACTAAGTAAAAAGACACTTTAAAAGAAATTTTGGGCACTTTTAAAACCTTGAAAGATCATATTTTAGTTTCAAATGGATTGTAATTCTCCATTTATATCCATAAAATCATTTTATATCTTTGGAACAAGTTTCAAGTTAAACAGTTGTTTTAGGCATTCTTTGTCCTCCATTGCTACCTTCACAAGCTCAAAAAGGAAAATTTGAAGTGAATGGTATGGTAGAGAGAGAGAGAGAGAGAGAGAGAGAGAGAGAGAGAGAGAGAGAGAGAGAGAGAGAGAGAGAGAGAGAGAGAGAGAGAGAGAGAGAGAGAGAGAGAGAGAGAGAGAGAGAGAGAGAGAGAGAGAGAGAGAGAGAGAGAGATAATAATTTGGAAATTGTTATTGGTAAAATTAAAATTCAAATAAGTGGAATTATTTTTCATATTTTCATAACTCCATTTTTCATAAAATATCTTCTCAATATCCCAAATTTCATGTGTCCTCTCTTCAAAATAATCTCCTTTTTGTTAGTCTCCAAGAAATGTTATATGCCTTACTCTTGAAATGCATAGTACAATTAATAATCATCTTCCACTGGTCTGAGTGCCATGTTTAATCAGAATGGTGATGAGACTAATGTTTGATCTATTTTATAATTTTTGAAGTTCAAGTTTTTTAAAGTTTCATTAAAACGTTGCTCTCAAACAAGTCTAGAATATGATTGATTGTATATGATCTGTATAAATCAATCAAATATGGATGTTGGAAAAGGTGACATGGTGCTTCTCATAAGATTTTTACACCATTGATGGAGTGATAATAAAGTTTGGTGAAGTTGATAGGGTTGAAATAATTAAGGACTCACTAAGTGGATATTTGTATCCCTAAATAACCAAGTAGTGACCTATAAGACCTAAGCATGTAGGTCCTCATCTTACACCAAAGTTAACATCAAAACAAAAAATTCAATGCTAACAAATAGACACTTAACTTCAATGCAAATTAAGACACTATCACCACCCATTTGAGAACACCTAAGTGAATGGATAGTCCAATAAAGGTCAAATGGGACTAAGTTCATAGTCAAATAGCTATCTACAAGACTGTGTATGGAATTAGGAAGACAAGACGTTTGAAAATGCCATGAATTAGAAAAAAAAGCCTGTAAGAAATAGATAATGGGAATTATATGAGGATTAGACATATTCAAGATCATTATAGGTTGAGATGGTTAGCTTCTAGACCTTATATTCAAACTTCCTGAATAGACACCTACAATCACCCTTATAAGGAAGTTATATTAAATAGTGATGTTGGTGAGGTTTGAGTTTCAATACATTTTGAAGACTCCAAACTCTCAACCACATGAAAATAACCATTGACATGAATTTTGAAAACCTTGTATCCATTAACATACTCAAACTCTCTGATAAGCCACCTATTAGCCTATTTGAAGGATTATCCTAACCTGACTCTAAATAAGGAAGAATCATAGTATTTATGAAATATTATTGAAATAAAATTGAGACTCAAATTAATTCAAAGTACAACGAGAAAGTAATTGATATGGAAATAAAACCATTGAGACCAAAACATAGTCACGACCCTAAAAAGGGCACTTACAAGCTATAATGAGGACATGTTTGTTCCAAGCCTAAAGGGAAGATCAGAATGTGTATGAGAGGCTATGAGGTATACCTAATTTATATAAAAATATCATAAGGTATTTTTGAGAGCAAATTAAACATGGAGAAGATTGATCAAACTAAATTTTAGGACTCTATACATAGTCAAAAGGCAACCTACAGGTCTACCTACTCTTTGAGAGTGTTTTTGCTTGATTTGAGAATGAAAAGTCTTGTGAGAGGTATAAAGGATGAATAATATTTCATGTATGGTTTAATAGTGAAAAAATATCTCATATAACCCTCAAACCTAATAGTGAAGGTAAAAAATTAAAAACCCTATTTAGGTGTGTAGGCTTAATTCTCACATAGCGATTGATCTAACAGTAGTCATGTGAAAATTCCTTATTGATAGGTAAGATGATGGTTTGAATATGTTGAGGATTTTATGTACATAGTTAAAGTTATAAAAAAATCCATAATGAGCATCTACAATTCCCAAATATGCTAGGATGATACTATCATGCAAGGTATAATTACCTAGTTGTAGACGATTGGCCTAGTTTAGCCAGTCATGAGAGAGATCAAAGTTTTGAGGCCATTATAAGAATTATTAAACATTTTAAATGGATACATAGGATTTTTATGATTGTAACAAGATATCTATCACCTTAAATCTATGTAGGTATAATGTATATACATTGTTTTGTCTCAGACCTTGCTCACTCTATTGGTAAGGGGTAGTCATCAGACCAAGGGGCCTGTTTGAACCTAAAACATAAAATAACCATGTAAAACCCCATGGATATCCTTTTAGTTTATACATAGACATATATAGGGTATTAATACACTTTCATGTTACATAAACCTCCATTTTCAATATAAATTCCCTTGAGGGTTAGCAAGGAGGTAACAAGTCTTAAATTTGAAGTCTCTTGACCAGTGAAAAAAAAATATAAAGTGGAGTAATCATCCTTGATAGGGCATGTATAATAATTATGAATATTTTTTTTTAGTTGTATTAATATTTCCTATAAATTACATTGAGTTTTGAGGCCCAAAACAAAAACTAGACTTCTCTCGAGTTGAAGAAAGCTAAGTCTACCACTTGAGGAAAACTTCACATGTTCACACCATATCTCACACTTTGAATGGGACATAGTGGTTATTGGAGGTTATGTAGGGGTACCATAAAAAAATATTATGGCATTATTAAAGAGAAATATGATTTTTTCTTATGACCAATCCTTAAGAATTAACTATACTTAAAACCATCCTAAAACCCTAGTAGTGGCTAGGCAGAACAAATGGACCTATAAAGAAAATTTAATGACATAATTTTATCCTTAAACCTCTTTAAATTTTATTTAGAACTCTAATTATGTTATCTACATGTAATTTTTCCATTCTTGTAATTGTATGGACTATAATAAATTTCATGTGTTGCATGTTTTTTGGTGTTCTTTAGGGGTTCTGAGCAAAGGACAAATTTCAAATCATTGTAGCAGGTAATTTTTGATGTGTTACATCCATTTAATCCCAAAACATTTACACACGAGATTTTTTAGGTGGTAAAATAAGGATTGATTTCTAAGGTAGTCTCAAATAGACCTAAAATGAGACTACGTGGCAAGGTCATTTCATGGTTCTCACACTTCTTAAAATGTGTGGTAAAACATTGGAGTAGGAAAATAGGGTTCTAGACAAGGAGCCCTAATTAAGGCCTAATTGAAGAGAGATATAGGTAGAAAAAATGGATTTACAATTAGATTCAGGACATGAAATTTGACATAAAGATGTAAGGCCATAATGGGGCCTATAAGATTCCATTTTTTTGTCAATAGACTCCTTACAGTATCATACATAATGAGGTTTACATGTTCTTAGGGCTACAAGGAAAATTGGCCTAGTGAGGGATTGAGGAGCACAATGGAGTCTTGGGAATTATTCCATAACCCAAAATGGTTTTATTAGGTCTGATAAGATATTTAAAGATTAGACATGGAGATAAAGTGAAATGAAGAAGATGAATTGGAGTTTTGAGCCGCTTGGACCAAGCTACGTGTGGGAAATGAAGAGTTCAAGACACTTATGCACATGAATGATTAAATTTTAGATCAGACTTTCTTAAGGAGTGATAGGTATCTAATGAATTTTTATGAAGACATTCATGGAAAATTTATGATTTATAAGTCAATTTTTCACTCTTCTCATGAAAATAAGAGTAGTTTTCAAGAATTTAGTGAAGTTGACAAGACAAGTTCTAACTCCAACACCCAATGGAGGGTTAGATCATATTCGGGAGTGAGACACATGGATTTTTAAGTCTATATATGAATGTTCCATAACCCCTTTTATTGTTTTAACTTTCATAGACACTTTTTAATCTTCTTCTACTACACCTCTCTCTCTTCACAATTCTCTATATAAGCATCCACTTTTGGATTGGTAAACAATCCATATTTCATATAGAGAAGCCCTAATAGTTTGAGTACTAATTTTTCCTTTCAATAAAATATTTGAATTTGGTTTTAATTATCAATTTATTAACTAAGTGTGTAATGTAGTACATATTTGAATGATAAGTGATAGATATATTTCCTTGTGTTGATCTTACTCTTTAATGTTTTGTGCATGTAATATGCTCTCAAATATATCACATGAAATGTAGTTTGTGGCATTTCATGTCTTAAAATGTAAGTAAGAGTACTAGTGTCTAGAATCAGACCTCTTATTCATCCACCTTAAGAAATGCATTGCATATTACCTCCATGTTGAAATACTCATGTTAGAGAAACCTTAGATGTTGAGATCAATTTTGTGAATTTTATTTCATAGTGAAAGTTCATGGTAGTATTATGGAGTTAAAATTGGTGCATCATATCATTAGGTTAGGTTTATTACATATTTATCTCCCCCTTTTCATTCCAACAAATTAGTATCATAGATGATGAGATTTAATAGATATATCAAGGGATCTAACCCTTCAATCTAGAGGTTTACCCAAACTATAGACAACCCACAGGTCTAGGGGTAATTCAATTGTTTCACTTAATTGGATTAGTATTGAACTACCTTTTTAAGGGTGAAAAATTGAGTGATAACACAACCATCATAAACCCTCTGTACAAAATAACAAAAAACATGTTTTTCTCAAGATTCTAACTCTTTCCCCCTTTGAAATTGTTGTAGATGATTAACTCAATGACTCTTTAGCTTCACCTAACTTTTATGAACTTGGAAAAGATTTTCAAAATAACACACACCCTTTTCACCTATAATTATCTTTAAAACTCTTCCTTTATCCATTGGAAAATGATGAATAGCAGTTACAAAGGACTTCAAATGTTAAAAATTAGTTACATAAGGAATTTGAAGGAGGTGTATGGTCATGTACATTCATGTTTTCATCATCAAGGTGTTAGATGACTTGAAACATCCTATTTTCTAAAGATAAAACCTTTATATTTGCTTTTACTAGTAAGTGTCATCCTTATCATTAAAAATCACAATAAGACTAAAGTAACAAAATATTTTAATCTCACAAAAATTTACTTAAATTATCCAAATAACCTTAGAAACAATGTGAACCACTTACTATTTTTTCATCTTTGACCATTTTGACCAACTTTAGGCCATGGTTTGTCCTTATAGGATTAAAAATTTGTCTTCTAGGGCATTCCTTCAAATTAACTTGGTTTCCCACTTACCTTAACTTTGTCAAAGCTACCATAAACAATGTTGAATACAAAATTATAACCATAAATAATGACTACTTGATGAAAAGAAATCATGACTTGACATAGATACCAACTAGACCATCCTAAATGACCTTGTAATATGCTGAGGAAGACATACTAACTATCAACATAGATCATTAATATCTAGTACAAAGACATTATAGTGGTTATAAACAATGTTTAGATCGAGTAAGTGAATTTTTTTGAATGATCGTCATTGAAGGTAGACAAATTTTGGCTAACATATTTGATGACCTCTTAGGATTACATGCATGTTATGTATTTTATATTGGTTTACCTAGTCCATTCATTGGGTTATGGAGTAATCTCACCTCAACATAGAGCATGATTTGACCTTGTAACTTTACTTCAAACCTCTTGAAATAAAGGAAACAACTAAATACCTTCACCAACACAAAAAGACATAAGCAAACACACCAAAGCAATAAACACACAAATCAATAAGATAAAACACATTGTATTACAAATTACTCAAAGGAAATACAAGACAAGAACTACTATGTAAAAATAACCTATCCAAACTTATCCTCCTAGATCAAAATGAAAATTCTTTAAATCACCTTCATGTGATGAGAAAATAATTACTGATAAGATCTTGTCATTTATTTAAAAACTCCTTTGTTCACCAACTTCTTTGGCTTGACTTCACATAGATCTACAACATCAAACATGTCTCCCAAAAAATTCAAAATCATCATGATCTTTAATTATTAACTCATACTATTGTTCATCTTTGGTAATGTAAGAGAACTCCAAGGTGACCATGGTTTGATTCATAAGGGTGGTAGCATTATCATATTCATCCTCCATTGAATTTTCAAACTCCATCTCATGTTCATCTTGAAGAGTGTTGTTTTCATCATACCTTGATACACCATGGATTTGAAATTTTTAGTAATGAGTAATAATAATTATTGACTTGGTAAGAAATTTGAACTCTTCATCAACAACTTCTTCTTGAGGTAATATTCTACCAATCTCTTCAAACTCATTGAAAATATCCATGTAGAACTTACACATGGATTTAAGGCATCCTTAAACTTTATCATGATACTCAGTAGGCCATCAAACATGGTGATATCTTTAATAAATTTATCATGCATCTCTTAATCGTGCTCATTTGCCAAGACAACAGTATTATCACTCTCCTTGTGGGATATATATTAACCATCCAAAATAGACCAAAATTTCTTATGGTTATTCCCAAAAGATAGTTTCTTCTTTATCACTTGAAAACATATCAACCTCAATTTCAATCTTGTTATTCTCTTGAGGGACAATAGGTTGGTCAAATGTTTGAATAGGCTCATGGAAAGGCTACAAGCTATCTTATTCAAATTTTTATATTTTTCACATGAGCTTCAACTAAATAAATAGCCAATGTATATTCAAAAAGACCTACCTCATGGTCAATTGTAACATGTTCATTTGCTATCTAATCAATTCCCTCTTCGTCAAGATTTAATATATGAGAACTAGATTGGTCTCTTTCATCATCGATGAAGAATGGAAGTTCTTATGCCCATTCAATATTGAATTCATTATGTCTCTCTTATTATAAACCAAATTTACCCTCTTTAAGGAGGCTTCCAATTTCACCAATTTCATGTTGACATTCACCTTCCTATTTTATGGGGTTCACATTCTTTCCAAACAAGTCCATTTATTCCATAAAACTATGGTATAGCTATTTTCATGCTTAATCAAGATCTTTTTCTTCAATCCTTTCAATGGAACCATTTTGATAAGAGGTGGTTGTTTCCATGTTAACCTATATTGCACCATCAAGACAATCACTCTCATCATCCTTAAAGATAAATTTATTTCCTTTTTGACAAAGATGACTACCAAGAATGATTTCCTTATTAGACACACTAAAAAAACTATCCTTATAGCCTTATTAAGGTTTAATTTCAGTTGATTGATCTTTACATTTAAGAACTACCACCTCACCACCTAGGTTTGACAAACTCTCTTTCACATATAAACATCCATCTTCTACTCTGAATACAATTGATTCTCCTTCACAAAAAGAGAGGGTGGGAGGGTAAGAGACTTCACTAACTTACTTGAAACGTACTAGAGTGTCCTTCTAACTTGGTAATTTAGGAGTACTAGGATGATTATGCCATTATTGAAGAGATGGAGAAGAGAATTGAATTGAATATGTTTTATTATTCTCTTTGGACTATTTAATTACTTTATCAAAATTGGAGGTGTCTTGAAACTCATGGATGGCTATAACTTGAAGGATATGTTGAGAGATTGAAGGACTTAGGGGATCTTTTGAATTTGTTTCCATACACTTATCCTTTTATTGACTTTGGATAGGCATATAAGGGGACTCCATATTAAGAGTAGGAATGACATAATCGGGTGTCTTGCTCCAATTGGGTCTCCAAGATGGAATAGTCTTTGACTCTTAAGAATGTGTGAAGATTGCATAGCCATATACCTCTTTTGGTAACATATTACAACATGGGTTGGGTTTGGAGAAATATGAGGTTGATTTGGAGTGGGGAATGACATAAAAGATAGAATGAAATGCATTTATTGCCTCTCCTCAAGTAATAATATTTTCTCAAGACATTGAATCAGACCTCTAAATTTCATCACATCATATATTGGTATATAGTGATTTTTACTCTATATGGCTACCCACTCATTCTTGATCAGCATCAATAAACTCATTTCTTTTTGAATTATTTCACTTTAATTGGAAGGGATAGGTACATGACAAATTTATTTTCTCTATCAATCTCCCTCATTTGAATTTCATATTCCAATATAAAATATTTTAGGGATTGAGTAAGATTATCATAGCTTTGACAAGATTGACTAGATGGATAAGTAGGCTTCAAAGGAGGATGATGTGGACTGGGAGGGAGCACATAATGCTATTTATAACCTTTGTAAGTTTGGCATTCTACTATTTGAGAGCCACTAGGAATGAAACTAGGAATACCATCAACCTGATATGAATAATGTAAATGCATAGAGGGTGCATCTTGACCAAAAGAATGATTAGGATATATACTAATTTTTTGATTTTAGATACCTAGGATACTTATACCAACTGATATTCACTTTGAGTCTCCATTGATGCTTGGATTCATGCCTCTAAAGGCTTATGTGCTAAAGACCAACATCAATAACTCTTGAATGGGATGCAATCATGGTGCCACTAGACATGCCAAAAAATTTATCAATAAATTTTTAATCCTTAAGGACATTATTCAAGTCTCCTCACTTAATTGATACCATGGAGCCACTTTTAGGCTATGGGTGGCCTAATCAATGAGGAAAATATATAGATAGGTATAGATTCCTTGATTCTACCACCTTGAACTACCAATAAACCTATTACTTATGAGGAAAAGTGTAAGAGGAACTAAAAGTAAACAAATATATGGAGATGATGCACCAAATTAACACCCTCCACATGACCATCATGCACTAAGAACATGAATTAGGCTTGAATCTGATCACACTACTCAACATGGACTTTAAATTATGAGGGTTTCAACATGGAGGTCATATATAATACATTGAATAAGAGGGCTAGTCAAGAGGCCTAAGAAGCACAATAATGAGTAAAATCCACTTTTAAACCATGTAAATCTACCTAAAACTCACCATGTGACCTAAAATAAAATAGTTCATTTTGAAAAGAGGTAGGAGAAGACACGAGAGAGAGAGAGTAAAAGTACTACTAATAACATTCATCAATAATCATATAAATACACTGTTGAAATCATGTGAAAAGGTAATAATTAGATTTATTTGACATTAAAAATCATATTAAAAGTGTTTATTTGAATAGGGCCTTTCCATAATTATCCAAAGTATCTATAACAAGCCATTAAAGATAGCATATATAGGAGAAAATGAGAAGGATAGAGAAAAAGAGGCATAGGGGATGCATAAACAAGTGTCATCCATATCAAGTATATTACAATGAAAAATGAAAGAGAGTATAAAATTAGTTTCATTCATCTACTTCACATATGTTATCTCAACTTGATGAGTAAATTCACCAAGTGGTGTAGGAACACTTGCTTGAAGAGTAACAACTTTGAAAACTTGCAACATGTCATCCTGGATTCATTATGAGACTGACATGCCATCCTAGGACTCTCAATGCTTATAAAATTGGTGGATTAAAGAATAATTTTGTAATATTCTTCAAACTAATAAGGACCTACAAATTTGGTTAAAAAACTTTCTTGGTTGATATGAGGATAAAAAAAAAAGACCAAATTGAAATCTTAAGACTAGTTATTTATTTAAAGATTACTATCATAACTTGAATACCTATTAGACACCATGTAGGAGATCATTCTATCCATTTTTAATTATCGAAACATCTTCAAGATTGAATTATAAGTGTATTAGGTCTAATAAGAGCCTTTGATAACATGTTTACTTACCATTATATGTCTTGAGATCTCCAAATAGTGTTTTAATCATTGTAATAATTTTTCATAATGAATTAGGATCATAATCCCATACATTATTCAGATCTTATATGGTTATGAGATGCTTAATTAGGTTTATATTCATTCAACCTCCATGAAAATCCTAAAAAAAGTACCCTCTTAAGGCTTAAAATAGTCATCTTTAGGCCAAATTATGTACATATGTACCTCAAAAATTATCTGAAAGTGAATTTTTCATGTGAATATAGGTTTTTAAGAATAAACTAAGAAGTTGACATTTCATTTCAATCTATTTAGAGATATTAATATGTCTGTCTCTTCCATTAGGTCTGTTTGAATGGTTTAGGTAGGGTTTAGGGTCTTAAATATGGTTCATATAATTCATGGGATAAATCCAAAAACAATTATAGTAATAAAAAATATTGATCATCCTCCTCCTTTCCCAATAATCTTATCATCCCATGCATCTACTATTCATACTTCACGTGTGAGGAAAGTGACCTTTTCTGCCTATTTGGGCCTATTGAAAAGCTTGAGAGAGTGTTTTTGTCTAAAATATCATTTAGATGTTCATTAATTAATTTTAAAACGATTTAATAGGTTTTATAAATCATTCATGACATTTTAAAATAATAATTAAAGTCACTTTCACTCTTAATGGTCTTAAATTCATATTTTTCATGAGGGTTTGAGAACAAATTTGTGATTTTAGCCCTAATAGTCTTGTGTTGAGGTTATATCCCTCTTACACAGGTTTCAAACTGTGTATATAATTATTAAAATATCCCACACATCTATCTTGGACATATATTCCCCATCTCAAAGACAAACATATGCATGTTCTCTTCAAACTGAGCACAATCCTAAAGGCAGTGAGCATGCCCATAGGTGCTTAGACTGCGTTTATATTAGAAGTAACTCCATGTGAATTAGTTTTCTTATTTGAAAATAAATTGGACACACATAATTTATTATTACATTTAATAAAATTTATATTCTTATTACATGATTTCTTCCCCATTCTGCATGTATGATTGTGTTTGGTTTTTTAGGCCTTATAGGCCTAAACATGCTTCTTTAACTCTATGGCAATATCCAATCTCTTTTTAAAGTATATGGAGATAATATTATAATTTTAAATTAACTATACATATTCCTTTTAAATAATCTATGACCTTTTTCTATTTTCCTCATTAATCACCAAATCATGCTCTTCACCCTTTTTGCAGGTGGTCCCGGAACCCATCATTAGGTCTATTAGCTCTCTTACCCATCTTTGCATTATTTTACCTTGACATTTCATGAAAAAATTCATGATAGTTTTATATCCTTTTTATATGTCTCTCTTAATTAATTTTATTATATCTCATTATCACCAATCCTACTATAAACTACCATCTCTCCATAATGCCCATGATAGGCTTGTAGGCAGTGTTTTTAGCTTCTTGGCTATAAATTGATGATTTTAATTGTCCTTCATACTTTTTGTACCTTGTTTATCCTTGTAAAATAATATAAAGTAACTTATTTTTCCTCTTAATAATACGTATATACCTATTTACTTCAATACACATCACCAACATGCCCATGTTGACGTATGCCTATAGATAACATTGTAGGTTGTCAATTAGGCCTAACCCCTCATTTCACTATGTTTTGATCCTCATTGAGCTTAGTATGACCATTGGTGGGATATGAAGTCAAATGTAATTTTTTAAATTCCTTTTCATTCTATTTATATTCTAAATTTACCTTTATGGTTCATTCATATCTCTCACAGTCTTTCTCTTAGACTTACATAGTCTTACTCAAGCATACAATCCATTTGAGTTACAAGGTGAAAAGAAGATTGAAATGAAAAAATGATTTAGGTTGGTTAAATATAACTCATTATGGATTAATAATATTAATTTTGAGTCATCAAGAAAAAAAATTTATGCTAGTCAAGACTTACAAGTCAGTAGACTTATAAGCTCACAATACTCCTTTAGATAGGCACTTAAAAGAAACATTACAACCTCTTATCTTGTATTTTATAACCCATTGATGATTTATAGGAGAAATAGAGAACTTTAATACATTGGAATCACTATATATAATTTAATTTCACTTATTTCATGCAATAATACAACTTTAAACTCCTTGAACATGGGACTGTCATGCTTAAACTGCCAAAATAAGGCCATGGGACCTTGCACCAAACATGATCATGAATAAAAATGGAATTAAATTATATTTAATGGTTACAATAATGATTAATATACTATAAAACTATTTTTAATCCATTCATTTGACCTCAAAACCCCACATTTAAGAAAAATTAACCCTAGTTGGGTTTGAAGCTTTTTTCTACCCCTTAACTTCTTAACGATTATTCATAAAGTTAAGGGGATAAAGTAAGAAAACAAAGAATCAAAGTTTGAGGACTTTAAAATACATTCCTAAGGATAATATATTTTACTCGAACTCTTTCTCTATTAAAACTACCAAATGAAAACTTGTGGCTTGTCTTGAGTTGCCAAGAAGGCTGATGGAAAAATGGAGTAGGGTTTTGCACTTTTTCACTTTGTAGTTACAACAAATACATGTATTTGGGTCTAAGAATACCATGGGAACCTATGGAATAGTTTTCACCTTGTCAAATATTAGAAAACTTCATCACAAATACACTAAAAGAATGTTTTTCTTAATATTCTAACTCTTATACCCTTTGAAATTATGGGAAATGATGAACTCAGTGAATCTTAAACTCTCCTTGACCTATACAAAATTTTAAAAGGCTTAAAAAATGACACATACCCTTTAAAACATAAAATTATCATAAAATCACTTATTTTATGCATTGAGAAATGATGGATAATAGTTACAAAGGACTTTAAACAGTGAAAATTAGTTAGACAAGGCATTTGAATGAGGTTTATGGTCATGTAAAAGCATGATGCCATCACCAAAGTGTTAGATGACTTGAAACATCCTATTTTCTAAAGACAAAACCTTTATATTTTCTTTTATTAGTAAGTGTCATCCTTATCATTTAAAATCACAATAAGACTAAAGCAACAAAGTATCTTAATCTTATCGAAATCACCTTAAATTCTCTAAATAGCCTTAGAAACAATTTGATCCACTTACTAGTTCTACTTACTTGACGATTTTGACCATATTTTTGCCATTATTTTATCTTTTAGGATTAACACCTTGTCTTCTTGGGCACGCCTCTAAAATAACTTGGTTTCCCACTTAACTTAGCTTTTCCAAATTTATCTTAGACAATGCTAGACACAACAAAAGGATCATAAATAACAACCACTCAATGACAAGACAACATGAGTTGACCTACATGTCAACTAGACCATCTAAAATTATGTTGTAAGCTACTAAAGATGACATATTACCTATCAAACTAGATTAATAATGACCACTACAAAGCCTTCATAGTGGCTATCAAAAAAGTTAAGATTAAGTAAGTGAAAATTTTTGAATGATCCTAATTCAAGGTAGTCAAATTTTTGTTAACACTAACCCAAAAAGACATAAATTTTAACCTTTTTCCCTTCACATTACAATAGGATACCTATGAATGGTTTATTAATATCCCATAATGTTCCATTACATCTTGAGAGTAATGTCAAAATACATTTCTTGTATAGTTTGGCCAAGTTTATAATAAAAGTTTTATTTATCATCACTTTTACAACATGATAGAGATACAAGTTGGCCAATTTAAGCCTTCAATGATATATTCCAAAAGATTTAAAATACACTTGAAATTGCTTACAAACTAAATCAGGTTTTGGCCATCAAGATGTACAATAATGGATTAGACCCATATGATTTCCATTTTATTACATAGAGTTGCTGTTATCGATACATTACCTTTGTATTACCCTGAATTTATCAATGTTGATAAATAATTGGATTCTCAACTACAATCATTAGAACTACTGAATAGTTTCCCTAATTTTATATATTTCAATCTAATTACAAATGTGAATTAAAATACTATGGCCAAAAAATAGAAATAGGTGTATTACCATTTGCCTATAAGCCATGTACTACCCATATAACATCTTAAATTCCCAAATAATTATGTGCTTGTGTCTAACTAGTAAAACCAAAACCAATCCATTCCACAAAACATAATTGGAATCAATTTAGATAATCGTGTAGAAATAAAAAAACTAGTTTATGAAAATGAATGAAATCATGGGGAACATGGAGGGAAAAATATCAATCAAACATTTTAGTTCAAGAGGTAAAACATACATTTGAATAGGTCTAAGAATAAAATTGATTAGTAACCACCAAATAGGATTTCAGATATCAAAATCATAGAAGCTAACATTCCCAATTGGTTTCATGTTCTGAACACATCACAAATTTGTGAGTTAGATTGTATCAAGTTATGTACTACCTTTATTATATTCCATAAGGAGATGGATAGGTAAGAAGGTTATACACATAAGATAGATCCATCTTCCTCTACTTGATCTCGATATACAAGCATAATAATGGTCTTTGAGACCTATTATTTTCCATTCCCAAAAGAATATAAAAATTAAACAAAGGATAAGACATATTATATCCATGATTTCCAATAATATCATTAAGCAAGGAATAATTACAATATTTGGATTAAATAACTTATTAATACTTTGATGCCTCTAAGCAATAGTGATATCATTCCTCTAGATTCTAAGGCTAACAATAATCTATCTCCTATAAATAGAGATGAGAAATTATAGACTAAAACACCACACAATGAAGGAATGTAAAATATTGTTTAAGACATGAAGAAGATAAAATATAACATCAATTTTTATGATTTGGATGTAATCACTAAATAGAGAGAGATACTAATTAATGCCTTAGACAGAATGCCATCTACTGACAAGTAAAAATCCACACATGTAAACATGATGGTATATAAATACAAGTGTAATATACCACCCTTTTTGTTGACCATCATAAATTTCATGAAGAATGTACACAAATTTTTGGCTCATTTGGATGCCTAAACTAATGAGATGTCAACAAATATATGCCATAAGTTAGGGTTCACCCATAATAATTCAAAGAGTGTGGTCCCAAAATTACACAAGTATTAAATCCCGTCTATTAATGAATTAAAAAAAATGTTAATTCAATTGAAATCTAAACCACATACAATAGACCATCAATATTTTAGTTGCTGACATTCTAGAAGCTTATGTCTTGTTTCTAATTTGAGTTTAGTCTAAAACAGTAACTAGGTACATGGAAACTAATTTTTACACATGTTGGCTTGGAAATGAGTAAACAATTAGATTTGAGTGGCCCATGGACCAAATATAAAGCATATGATCATGGATTGTAATGCAAAAAATAATTTTGACTTTGCATATTAGCATACATATGTATACATGTTTACTATTAGACAATAACATGCACTATATGAATAAGAATTTGAATGTCCTCAATTGTGGACTCTTCATTTCAATAGATCCATATTAAAATAAGGTTCTGGTGTCTACATAGCCCTAACAAACCTAGATGAAAAGAAATAACTATATGCTTATAGTTTAGAATTTGTTTACACCAATGATAGAGATACATATGAATCTCTAATCTTTAACCTTAAGTTTTCACTAAAGCATAATATCAATTAATTAAAGATCATTGGTGATTATGAACTAGTTATTTACCATATCAAATAATAGTGTTAATACAAACTAACTAACTTGAAGAAGTATGACCATTGAGCATGGAACTTAATGGAGTCCTTTGAAGCTTTCTACATCAGAGCTATCCCAACATATTAAAATTAAAAAAAAAAAAAAATTACTAACATTCTCAGCTTGTAATCTAACACCACTACATGAGGCCAAAATATAAAAATTCTTTATGGGGCTAGTTCACTATCCCTTTATTCTAGACAACATGGAGAATTTCTAAGGGTTTTATGTTGATCAAGAAATTGTGCAATTTATGATAGCCTTTTAGTTCCAATTGATACATGAGAAATATGTGGAACACATGCATATAAAAAAATTAGGATAAGATGGTGTCTTACACTAAAATAAAATGGTATCCCCTTAGGAATGGTTTCTTTAGAGCAAGCCTTTGATATAGATCCATAAGATTAGAAGTAGAGGTATCCTAGAATAACTAAGTCTAATTTTATGAAAGATAATCTGGGAACTAACCAACATCCAAAGTTTCTAAACATTGGATTGAGTTGCATTGGAATTGATAAACAAAAATTGAAGAGTCTACTAATATAATTCAAAAATGTGACCTCCTAGACATATGAATATTTAAGATTCTTCAAAACTAATCTCATCACACATATTATTCAATTAAATCCATATCATAAACCTTTTAGCTAGAGAAAAATTCCAATAAATCTAATTAGGGAACCTCTCATTCATACATAGGTATAAAATTTATTCAATGTTGGGATTTTCTTTCCAATTATACATTTGACCCAGGTAGATAATATAGTACCAGTCATGAAAAAGAGTAAAGAAATCAAAATCTATGTGGAATTTAAGAACTGGAATAAATAATCATTAAAATATAAGTACCCCTTGCCTTCATTATATGAGGTTATCCATATGGTATGTGGGTCGTAAATGATGTCATTTTTTGGATGGATTATCATATCACAACCAAGTGCTACTAAAAGAGCATGATATAATGATGAATACTTTTACCACCAAGTGGGGGAGTTTATACATATAAAAGGATGAAATTTAGCCTAATAAATTTAGGAGATACCATCTATATTTCCATATACTTAAATTTATAGGGACTTGTTGGTAAATATATCATCATATACATGGATGATATGATAGCTTATTTTAAAAATAGAGTTGATCATGAAAATAATATATATAAAGTGTTTGACAAATGAAGAAGGTATAAAGGCTCAATTAATCTAAAGAATAACATATTTAGAGTTACCAAAGGGGAACTATTATGTCATATCATCCTACACCCTTAACTAGTGGCATGTCTATGGATATGTGTGGTCTACTTGTGTCTTCCATACCTCTTTTATATACTTGTTACATTTTTTTATGTTCTTAGATAGGTCATCCTATAGAATAACCTTGGATAAGTAGACTATATATAGGAGGTACTAGTTAGTCTTTATTCATTATGTTGAGTATTTTTCTATTAGTGAATTATTGTGGACATTTTCCCCTCGAAGTGGCTTTGCTATATTATCTAGTATTCTGCTCTATTGTCAATTATTATTTTGTGATCTCTCATATTTGCTTATTCTATGTGATATAAAATCATTATATGCAAACAATAAAGTAATTTAATTACAAGTGGTATCATAGCTTTGATTTAGGCAAGTTTCTTGTGGTTTTTTTAGATTTAGTGAGGCATGACTTCTAGGATCAGTGGAAGTGAAAAAAATAACTTACAATCTGGAAATAATTAATTTTTTCTATCAACAAAGTATTGCTCAAAACATTTTTTTGAAAAAAAATATTAAAAAGAAAGTGTAGAATTTTTTTCCCTTTGCACAATTTCATTCCTTGGAGTCATCTCAACAACATAATCAGAATGGTATGTTCTATTAGTACACTTCTTTGTTGCCAAAATTTCTACCCTAGTGTGTAAAGGAAGTCATTGTATTCATCTTGAAAAGGTGATCACAATGTTACCATGTCCTAGTACACTTATTTAGGGGTAAAAACCCTCCTAGGGTTTGTATATGGTAGGTCCTAGCACTCAAGAAAGAAAATGGGAGAAAAAAATCCTAAGACTCCTACTAATGACATGCAATCTAAAACTTTAGATATGATGATTTTTCAACTTTAGGCACACATAAAGAACTTGGTGAGGCATGATGAATTTTTTGCAGTCTAAGCTAATGTTTCAAGGATGCATGGAGAGATTAATGGGGTTAATAATGAATTACATCATATCACTATGAAATTGGTTTCCCTTACATCTCAGTTTTAGCCCAACAACCCTCCACTTCAGCATTCAAATCCTCCCTCTCAACAATAATAACTCCCATGCTAGTATGAAATTAATGTTTCTAAAAGTCAAGATGCATAAGTTTGATGGTAAGAATCCTCTCACTTGGATTACCTAAATTGATAATTTATTTGAGATGCATCAAACCCCTTATTCTCAGAAGTTGATAGTGTCATCTCTATATCTAGAACCTAAGCAATTCATTTGGTATCATTGGTTATGCACTCAAAAGAAAAATAAGGGTGCTTTTATTACATGGTCTATTTTCATTGAGGAGTTGTTGGATCATTATTAGAATAATGTCTATGTTAACTATTTTAGCCAATTAGCCAAACTACAACCATTAGGAATTGTGAAGGATTATATTCATTAGTTTTAGAATCTCTCTTTGTGGGTATAAGATATCACTGAGGATAATTTGACTGATCTATTTTTGGGTGGCCTTAAATATAGAATCAAATTTGAGGTTCAAATTTTTAACCTAACATCTGTATCAAGCTATCTCTAGGGCATGTATGCTAGAATAAAAAGAGATGGTCAAAAGTAAAACATTCACTACTGGTCATGATTGTACCTTTCTATCACCATCATTTCCATAGTGCACTAGATTAACATAATGACAAATTGAGTAAAAGAGAGCCAAAGGGTTGTGTTATGGTTGTGAACAAAAATGGAGCAAAGACCATCATTGTGCTGAAAAAAGTTGTTTTACATTGAAGGTGCAAATGATGATGAATATGATGAAGAAGTACATCATGAGGATGTAGAAGGTCCTAAGAAGGAATCTAAAGACTCTCATCCTACTATTTCTTGTCATGCACCTTTAGGTATTATTACCCCCAAACTCTTAAGGTGATGGGTTTCCTTAAGAAATACAAAGTCACTATCTTGATTGATTCTAAGAGTACACACAACTTCATCAATAGTAAGTTGGCTACTCATTTGAACTGTTTCATTTATCTAGCTCTAGAATTTTAGGTTATGATTATAGATGGTGGTACTATAATCTATTCAAGAAAATGTCATAGTATTAATCTGGCCATGGGAGACTACTTGTTGGATTCTCTTATGTTTACTACTCCCATGGGTGGAGATGATATTGTTATAGGAGTATAATGACTCACCACTTTGAGCACTATTGAGATGAATTTCCAAGAATTATTCATGCATTTTAATTTTTAATAAAAGACATTTGAGCTAAGGGGATTAAGGGATAAATATCCATAACTTGTTAGCTCCCATAAAATGAAAAAGTTTCTCCATATGGGTGCTAAAGGATTTGTAGCTTGCTTGTTTTCCATGGAAGTACAACCACCTCAGCCATCTCCACCTCTTGATTTTCAATAAGTGATTGATGCCCATTCTATTATTTTTGGTGACATGCTAGAATGACTTCCGCCTAGCCACATGCATGGTCATGCTATAAAACTTATTCATAGTAGTACACCACCCAACATCAGACCATATAGGTATCCCTATGCCTATGAAAGTGAAATTGAAAATATGGTATAGTAGATTTTGGATGTATGAATCATTCACCATAGCCAAAGTTAATACTCTTCACTAGTTTTCATGGTGAGAAATAAATATGGAACTTAGAGGAGGTGTCCTATTTATAGAGAACTCAACAAGTACACTGTCAAAGATAAGTTTCCTATTCCTATCATTAATGATTTTTTAAATGAATTGAATGGTGATTTTTATTTTACCAAGTTAGATCTACATTCTAGGTACTATCAAATCCAAATCTATGATTAAGACATACCCAAAATAGATTTTAGGACTCATGAGGGCCATTATGAGTTTTTGGTTATGATTTTTGGTCTAAAAAATGCACCATCTACTTTTTAGAGTTTGATGAATATTACTTTTAAGCCATTTTTTAATAAATTTATTTTGGTATTCTTTGATGATATCTTCAGTTATAGTAAAAATTGGGAATACAATTTACAACATGTGAAATAGGTACTCTCCATTTTGGAAGAACATAAATTATATGCCAAACCTTCCAAATGTACTTTTGGGTATTTTGAGGTTGAATATTTGGGTCATCTAGTTTTTTATGGAGTAAAAGTGGATCCTAAAAAAATCATAGAAATGGTGGAAAATCAAACAACTACATGGATTTTTGTGGCTAATTGGTTAGTATGACAAGTTTTGTCAAAACTATGGTAGTATTGCAACCCCACTCACCTCTTTGTTGAAAAAAGACTCCTTTCAGTGGACCTAATGTAGCTACCTAGGCATTTGAACTATTGAAATTGGCTATGTGCACTACTCCAATATTGGCCACTCCTAATTTTTCCAACACTTTTGTGGTTTAATGTGATCCATCTAGGTATGGTATGGGTGTTGTACTAATGTAATAAGGCAAACCACTTGAATTTGAAATCCATCAGCTAAGGGGTAAAAATCAACACAAGCCCATCTATGAGAAGGAAATGATGGCCATTTTGCATGTAGTTAAATAGTGGAGACCTTATTTCATAGGTCATCAAGTTTAGGTAAAGATTGATCATGATAGTCTCAAATATTTTTTGGAAAAATTATTATCATTTAAAGAATTAAAAAAATGGGTAAGTAATATGTTATGCTATGATTTTGAAATAGTTTACAAAAAAGACAAGGAAAATGTGGTGGCCAATGAACTATCTAGAAAGTATGAATCAGTTGAGGCATTGTAAAGTTGCATAACCATTTTGCATGAAGATTGGCTAGACAAAACATGATCAAAATAAGAATATGATAGTGCTACCCATGATTTGATTTAAAATCTTTAGCAAGGTTTAGGTGGATTTTAAAAATTCACATGGAAGGTTAATGCGTTATGGTATAAATAAAGATTGTACTTATGTAAGGATTCTCTTCTTAAATGAAAAATCCTTTTGGAGCTTCATGTAACTCCAATTGGGGTTCATTCATGATTTTTGAAAACCTATCACAGAATCAAGTAGGATTTTTTTGGGAAGGACTCAAGGGGGATGTCCAAAAATATGTGGCTAAATGTATAATCTATCAGAAAAACAAAGGTAAAACCATCAAAACCCTAGGTCTTTTAAAGCATTTATACATCCCTAGCTAGTGCTGGGAAGAGTTATCTATGGATTTCATTACAGGGTTACCAATGTATAATGCTCAAAATGTTATAATGGTTGTTCTGGATTGTCTCAGTAAGTATGTTCATTTTTGTTCTTTATCATAGCCATTTATTTCTAGTATAGTAGCTAGTAATTTTCTCAATAAAGTTAAAAAAATACATGAGACCCCTAAGATCATTATCAGTGCTAGAGATCCTATTTTCACTATTAATTTTTAGACTAAGTTATTTACATGTTTGGGAACCTAGTTGGCTCATATTTCATCATACCATGCCTTTCCAGCCAGTCATTGAAGGACATTCCTTAGATTAATGGGGATTTGATTTTATTTGGACAATAAACCAAAACTCTTTAGTAAGACACAAGTTTATCATAATAACTACATACTTATATACCAAATGGATAGAATTTATTCTAAAAAACAATTCCAAATCAATTGATGTCATCAAGTTTTTATAATAAAATATATTAACTAGAGTTATTACTCCTATTTCCTTGGTTTGTGATAATGGTCTAGCTTTTCAATATTTTGAATTTACAAAATGGGTTCATGACTGTAATATCATGATCAAGTTCTCTTCTAACTACTATTCATAAGGAAATGGAGTATCTAGGTCTACAAGTAAGAACTTCATGGATGCCATTAAGAATTTGGTACAAGACAAACCAACATAATGGCATATCTTGTTGAAATATGCACTATAGGTAAATAAAAATTTGCACATATAAGCCATCAAGCCTTCATTTTTTTGATGATATTGGAGAATAACCAGTCTTCTCTATTACTCTTATGATACCAACATAGCAGCTCATGCATGAGTATATGGGAAAAGATAAAAGAGTATAGTCTAGACTATTAAATATATTCTAAACAGAGGACAAAATAGTCAAAGAACTATATAACTCAAGAAAGCATTAGGATATTTTCAAAATATGGTTTGATAAGAGATCTAAGATAAAGGTTTTGATTATTTTAGACTTGGTGCTTGTTTTAGATAAAGCATGTGAGAATAAAAGACATCATTATAAGTTCACCCATTTATGTATTGAACCATATGAGGTATCAAAGATCCATGTTAATAATTACTTTGTGTTATAAGACCTTGAAGATAATGATTTTGCCTTTTCATTTAATGAACAATTTTTGAAACATTATTTCATTTCTACTCCAACTGGAGATGCCTCAAAATGACTATAAGTGGAAATGTAGATGTAGGAATAGATTAGGTTTCATGTTTTATAAAATATATTTCATGTTTTTTATAATAATTTTACTACTTTGTAGATTATATATCATGTTTTCTAGATTAATATTTATTACTTTTTACATTTTGATTTCAGGAGATTAGTTGCTATGATTTCAAGGTTAGTTTTATAAAATTTTAGAAAATACCAACCAGTTTCCTATACTAAAGTTACAAAGAACATGCCAAAAGTAACAAGATAAAATATAAGGAATCACAATTGGTATTCATAAGGATTTACTCTGATGGTACTAGACTTTCTAGGATTAAGGTATCTATTGTAATTGAATTGAGTTTTAATTTAATTGAATAGGTTTATTAGACCACTAGGATTTATTTTTATATAATCATGTAAATTTTAGAAAGACTTTCCTTTTTTAAAGATTAATTGCATTATTTCATGCTAAAACATGGATGAAATATAGTAAACATAGAAATTAAAATAGACTAATAGGGACATATTATTCAAAATAAGTTTTATTATACATATACCCAACCAATAGTGGTTCACAACATTTCTTCTATCTGTGTCTCAAAATCATACATACTGGTAGAGGATGGGTAATTCAAGCAATCTCTACTAGGGATATAGATACCTGACTGACAGTGCAACAAGGATTTGATTAGAATTAGAGGTATCTTTTTTGGCACTAACATTTTTTGATGATGGTATAACAATGCCAAAGTTTTCCTTATTAAATTAGAAGTCAAAAAGATACATATAGTGTTTATTACAACACTTTATCAAAACATTCATGACTAAGAAGAAATTAAGTTCACAAAATTAAATGCACATCCCTAAAATGGAAAGGGTTAGTATGTTACATGTGGACGAATGAGTCTTTTTCCGATTTGGGTTCACTTATTCTTTTCTTGTTTGAGGTCAAATTTTCTTATGATACATTTATGATATTATGGGTTCTCAAAATACTTGAGAGTATTTTCCCTTGTGAGTTACCATTTTTTATGCTGTAACAAACACAACGCATTTAAAAAAAATTAAATTAGGACCCATTATTGTTGAAAATATCCATCTAGGGTCCTATAAACCTTAGGAATCCATGATATGAATTTATTCATGAAAAATAATAAGGTTTTCCTCACAAATATAAAGTTACAAGAGTTTTAATTATGAATATCAAAGTTTAAATGAATATTTTGAGTTATTTTTAACCTAAGGTATCAAAGAAGTGTACAAAATAAAAGAGGAGGCACAAGAGATATTGTTGTATAAATAGACTATGCATTCTCTTTTAGAGATAGTTGATGATGTGGAGAGTGAATAAACTAAGTTATACAAAATTTTGCATAATATTTTGGTTTTTAGAGTAGGAAGCAAATCAAATAGAAAAAATGTGCTTAAAATGTTTCACCAATTGAAATAATTATAGAAAAGATTGAATTTTTTGATTTAATTATCAAAAGGTAGTGTATTCAACCAATTCAACTTAATGTACAACCTATCTATATCATGATATCTCAATTATGTAATTGGAAAAAGAGATTGTTACCTCAAGTGGCATACATAGATGAAGGCCATATTGGGAAATTTTATAAATCATGAGAGTGAGCCCTTGGAAATTATGAAAGACATGAGGGCCACTCATGGGATTACCTCTATAGGTGAATTAGTCAACAATATATTTTTTGAGATACTCTTACAATAAGATGCAAACAAATTCAAAGAGGAATTTGAGGGAACAATATATAGAACCAATGATGAATTTTTTTAATTGTTAAATTTTCTTAATGATAGGGTGGAAAGAGTTGAGGCTCTAAGAACATAATTTATGAGCTCAAAAGTTGAAAAAAACAAAGTTTATAGATAAAATAATCAAACACTTCAAACATTACTTTCTCAATTTTGACATCATTAATAAGGAGTTTCAAGTTCCACACATGTTATTTGAATAACACAATATAAAAGAAATAAATTTAGGTTTAACACCAAGCATGTAGCATACTTATAGTTTTTACACATCATCTTAGAGTTCTAAATTTTTATAATTTATAGTCATGGAGACTCCAGTGGGCCACATTTTTATTCCCCAAGAAACTTCGATGGGTACTTCAGTATTAATAAAAGTTATCTTGCTATATTCTTCTTCTACAAGTGCCACATAATCACTTTTCCAAATATAACTATGTGTTTTCATATCTAGAGTAAGTTGGAATGTTGGTTCTTATTTTTACTTTGCATAATATTATATTTTTAGTTGTAAAATTCTATTGTAGGTGTTATTATTGTACATGCATACTTTTCATTAGAATAATAATAGTTATATTTTTGGACTTGTATTTAAAAAAATCACTTGAAATATGAGTCCTTCCCCATCCCAAGATTATTTATACTTTTAACTTTCCAGTCCAAAAGGGAGGGGAATTTCGTCTATTGAAATTGATAGGAAAATCTTAGGAAATGTTTACAATTTAGTTTGTTGTACAAATGTTGATTATTCTCTAACTCTGTAGACTATGTAAGAAATTATATCACTTTGGTATCTTAGATTTTTTGTTGTGTATGAATTTTATTTCAATATAGTTATTCAATTTATGGTATTTCATATTTGAATGTATTTTTTATGATAATCATAATCCCCCTTTGTGGATGTGTTAATGCAAACTTAAAACATGAAAACCTTTGATTGTATGAGCTTATGTCTTTTGTATTATTTTTCCTTTGAATCCCAACTATTTATATTTGTTAGTGTTATTACAATGTCTTGTAGTGTATATAAATTTCCTAATGATGTTTCCATCTTTAAGTTAAAATACTGACTTAGAAGTGTTTCATCTTGTGTTGTTTACAAACCAATATTTTTTCTCTATCTTTATTTCTATTTTTTTTTCCATATTTTTAAAGTCTAATCCACCTTAGTTAGATCCAAATACCATCCCCCAAACTCAAATATACTTAGTTTGACTCATAGCCAATCCATGTTTGGTAAATAACTATTTCACTTAGTACTATTCCACTACCAGGGTGTTTAAAAAAAAAATGCCTTCCAACTCGTGACTTGAAGTGAATAATTTTTATTGATCCTAAAATATTAGAGGTTACATTGTAGTATTACTATGGTGTGCATAAAACCCACATAAATAATTTTTCGTTGTTATTTTTGGCGTTATTTATGTATAAATATTTGATCCATGTAATTACATAGTTGTTACTTTTTTTTTATAATAAATATCATTATAGTCATGGATTGATAAAAAATTTAGAAAAAATGTTCATCCATTATATCGACATGCAATTTATCATATTGGGAAAAAAATATAAATTATGTTTAAAATTAAAACTCATAAAAATAAAAATGTTAAAGACAACGATGAAACCCTAAGGTAATCCTAGTGTTTGGAAATGGTTGAGAAAAAAAAAATCATGAATATGTTTTACCCTATAATGATTATGTAAAAACTTAATAGGTAAAACTATAATTAATTAATTCATATTAATATATACATGTTCACAAATATATTTTACCTTATGATATTAAAGCATGAATATGAATACATAATGTTTGGATTAAGATATATCCACCTTTGAATTGGTGTGGAATCTATCCCAAGCACATTAGGAGGTCCAGGTCTCCCCCTAGAGTGAAAAATATAAAATAAGGTGCAACTTACCAAGAAAAAAAAAGGACCCAACCAAAATAAGCATTGATGACTAAAATAACAACTACTACATTTGACTAGTGCGGGAACTAACTAGCTAGTTTTATCTAGACCAAAAACTACCTTGGAGCAATGGAGAAAGAGGCCTAGGTCTTAGAAAGCCATTGGGGTCCCAAAGGGGATGAAAAAATATAAAATAAATAACCCATACCAACACAAGAAACACAAATGAAAAAAAAGTAGAGACCCATCTGGGTCCCAAAATAAGCAAAGCAATAGTGAAAGCTAGAAAGGTCCCAAAAGGGACCCAAACCTTGTAAAGATCATTAATATAAAAGCTATTACATATGATATTATAGTTGGGATTTTACTAGGCCCCAAACCAAAAAAACTATTGATTGACTTGAATCAGGGTTAACCTAGCCACAAAAGCAGGCCTAGGTCTCCAAGAAGTGAGAGAGAACCCAATGAAAAAGTTATAATGGAGCTTGTTCCCATGACTAATATAAGTTGGTTATTCCATAATAATGGAGAGAAAAAAAGTGATAGAGATACATTATACCATTTTATCAAGACCTAGCCATACATTCATAGTGTTATCTTGAAGGTGCTTCTTCCTTTTAGAGTTTATTGAGAAACTAAGATACTTAATGTCCTTGACACAAAAGTAGAGGTTGAAATCCTAAGTCCAAATCTAATACCTGAGAATGGATGTGCAAGGAATTTCAATAAAAAATGTTTGAAATATAATAAAAGTAGTATGACACATGGTGAGACGTTTCATAATCATCATGATTTTCATTGCAAGAAACCAACTAAGACCAACAACATACAATGACAAGAAATAGAGCTGTAATCCCTTACTACATTCATTTTTTTTCAAAAACCCTTAAGAATTGTTTAGCCATATATTCATCAATATTTGTCCATCCATAAATGGATAATGAATCTTTAAATGGAAACCACCTCTTGAGTAAATATGTATCATAACCATAAAAAATAACTGCATATTCATCCCTCGTTAGAATCCTAAATTAGAAACATTACAATTTAACAACAAATTTATATAGTAAGAAGCAGGTAAAATTACCATTATAATACTACCATGAGAGTAGAAGTATTGAAATATTAGTTATAAGGCCAAAAAGAATACAAATAAAAATGAACCATAGATACCGAACATCGAACCCACCCCAACTAGTATTGTCACTAGTGCTACCTTCTAGACAAATGCGAAGAGAATATAAAAAGGTGGACCAAATATGACCTTTAGTTATGTATATTAGACCCTAAAATAATTTTTAGAGATATTCCTCATGAATACTAATCCCAATGTTAGTGGAAACTAAATTTTTCTTAGTTTTTCAGGATAAAACATGCCCTCTCAGGCCATATAGTCCACCTAAGTGAGAGCCAAACACTATGGTTGGAGATTTCCACTAGATATATTTTAGGTCCTTATACCCAATAAAAAATAGTTAATTTCTAAAAAGGTGAAAAATAAAATCATTTTAGAAGAGGAGCATGTAGATGAAATCCATTAAATACTAGATGAGTGACTCCCAAGATATCCACACAAACTTGAAGCCAAGAAAGACCAGAAAGCAAATCTAAATACTTATAAAAAAACATAAAATATTTTGAGATCCATTATGGACCATGGGTATTCCTCTTAATAACTAGTATCACAATGCTTTCCTTCTCCAGAGCAATGAGATGTCACACACCAATGTTAAGAAAATTTCTAACATTCCCAACATCATCATCATCATCATCATCATCATCATCATCATCATCATCATCATCATCATCATCATCATCATCATCGTCGTCATCATCATCGTCGTTGTCGTCATCATCATCATCATCATCATCATCATCATCATCATCATCATCATCATCATCATCATCATCATCATCATCATCATCATCATCATCATCATCATCACCATCATCATCATTCACATACACTTCCCTAGAATTTGAATTTTTTCCCCTTATACCATTCCCATTCCTCATCCCCACATTCATGTAATGTAACATATTGTTGTGGGCTTAAAAATTGAATTTTATAAATATAAAAAGTAAATAAAATTTAATAAACATATATTTTTATTATTTTGTGTAGGACTGAGACATTTGGTAGGTAAAATGAAGCATAACAAGTTGGACTAGGAGTCATTTAGATCAAGTTATATAACTTTGTCTGCACTAATATGGTATCATTTTCCTTAGGCCAATACCATCTAAAAGGTATGTTCCTAATTAGAAAGTTCTATCCTTGCATATTTTGACATTATTTTTCTAAAATACCTCTATGACTAATTTTGATATGTTTTTATGTGTGATACATAATTCTTATTGCATCACATAACAAAAACATACAAGTCTCCTTCAATTAAAAATCTTACATCCACTTTAGTAGAAGTTTAAACATGTAAAATGGGAAAACATGTGGAATGATCTATCCTCATCTAGAATCTATTGATTGTTTAACTATTAAATACGTATCCAATATTACAAGGATGAGAATCAATCCACATATAGTTCTCCGTATTAGCTATATGTGTAAAATTATTCTTGTTTAATATATGCAAAAATATAATCTAGATTTAGACACTATAAAATGGTAGATTTGAATTGACTCTAAGGTGCTTTACACTTGGATAACACCTACTCCTTGTGACTAATTTCTAAATTATGATAAATAGTCCAATCCTATTGAGGGTGGAATCGATTGAATAAGTATTATAGATAAGCTCTAGATAATAATAGATGATCCATAATCATAAATTTTTATTTTATTTATATGAATTTATTTCACTAATTTCCCATGCCATAGACATATTAGAAAAATGGGCCAACACATAAGAATAATTCAATTTTTAAAATTGACTATTGTTGGGTAAAGGACAAACTCATCAGACTTCTATAGTACCATCTAAGTCTAAACTTTTTATTTCAAAGGTATAAGCATTGATTTGATGATCTATAAATTTTTGAGTATGATATTTTAATAATTTAACATAAACTAGTGGAATTTCTATAGGTGAGTAATAAAAACATAGAATGAATGGACCCATATATCATGTGGGCATGTAATAATGTTGAATTAGAATCATATATGTGTGAAAATGTTATTTAGGGTGAAGGTACATCAAAATTAACCTTAAAAGGTGTCTAATACCATTCTTTGTATTTAAAAAACTATGTAAAAAATATGTTAGTCCTATCTTATAATAATTTTGTGGGAAATTATTGACCAAATTTGACTCTACAACTCAAATTGCGACACCTATTGGTAAAAAATTGATTTTTAGATGTTTTATGGGTCTAATATTTTCTCATGGGGTATGTTATAGTCCATTTTATGCAATTTGATGCCTTTTTAGCCTTGGTCATTAGTCATTTTAATCCGTATGTCTTTTAGATTCATTTTAGGGTCATAAATTCAAGTGGCACATTTTTCAAGTTGTCCAAATGTCTTGGATTATTTTAAAATGTCCAATAAGTTAAATTACATATCAATAATATTAGTCCCATCTAATTCTTGTAGGTTATTTAGCTAAAAATCATGAAACCAACTAAAAAGATAGGAGTTTGGGACTTGTACGACCCATGAGGGAAGGTGACACATGGGATAAGGTCATGGAATGCCTATTAATCTTACTAAAACTCAATTACACATTTTAAATGCTTTGAAAGTTCTAAAAAACATCTAAAACCATTCTACTCCTTCTTTGCCCTTTTAGACACATAAAACTAGTCAACAGGTTTGTGCTTGCTATAGATAGTTGGAGAAATTCTAGGTCAAATGAAATTCAAAGGTGAAATTAATATCATAGATATAAATTTACATAATAATAATTCAAATATTGGTCAATTTTTCTTTATGAATCATCTCTAACAAGTTGATTATGTTTTTATTCTCACTATTTCCTACACCTTATAGGTTTTACTTTGGTTTAGAGAACTCGATGAAATAAATTTGGTGATGTTGAATCCAAATTATGTTATATATATTATAAAATTATATCCACACTTGGTTTGTTGTTTCATGGTTTTTTGATGAGCAAGTCATATCATGTTGAAGGAAGGTGTCACCATGTGAGGTCTCAGTCAAAGTTTTCCTTGTTTGTAGAATGTTGGTTCTCTAGAGATGTCTCATGTAGATGGAATATGATATTTCACATGTATAAATTATATAATATTTCCATTATTCCATGATTATTTTCATGACACCATACTTTAATCAACTTTTGGTCTTGCTACTCATAGTCAACTCCTTGCTTATTCTCACTTGCAGTCATAGCGAATCATGTGTATGGACCTATTTAACATGATTTATGTAGTTATAATAAAGATATAATGATATTAAACATATTATAATATAAATATCATCAAATAATAACCTCAACTTGGAATAATAAGGAACTGTGTCTGTACATCAATCACACACATAACCATAGAACATAGATAAGCACCTGTAGGTGCCTACATGAAGTGAAGACATTAAAGTGAGATGTATGAACTTATCCCAATATCTGAGACATCATGATATTTCATGAAAATAGTTTGAGGAACATATTAATTAACTATAAATCTAGTCCCCTTGGCACATGGATCATTCTAGGTTCACTGCCTACATACAACTAAAGTACACCTATAAGTGCCCTCTAGAGGATGTCATGTTAAAAGGGAAGTATTGATAGGTGTTTAAATATTATAGAGTGATAAGAGTAAAACATAAATATTAGTGATTTCCTAGGATTTATTACCAACATTTATCTCTTGCTTACTATCCAAATTTGTATCCACTACCTATATGTGAAAATGTTCACCTACAGGTGACATCATAGAGCCTTGAAGGTACTTGTACATAAAGTTAGAGCATGGTAAAGCTTCATTAAAAATATTATCATGTGGGTTGATCATATAATACTTTTTGAGGTTTAAAATGGGTAAAAAGAGGTTTAAACCATTTTGGAAGAAGCAATGATTGTGTTTAGTGATCAAATTTGTAAAAGCACAAAACAAAGGTCTGAGGCTTTTTGTCAAGGTCATATTAGAAGGTTGCTAAGATCTTTGGGATATATAAATTAATAAATCTTGTAAATTACATACATGAAAATATATATGAAAATAATTAAGGGTAGATTAATAGTGGAGGTTGGTTATTGAGAATCTCGAAGTTGCATTTTTATCAACTAAACTTAGTCAGTGTCATCTACAAGATTTTGATCCAAAAGAGACCTTTTTCACAAAAAATTGAAAAATATACTATTACGTCATATTTGAATGTTTCCAAATATTTTAAATGAGTATTTATGATCTAAAATACACTCAGATATAATGTTTTTATTGTGTTTTGCTTCCCATACACACCTACAAGTGTCCCTGCCTTTATGGACATTCACCTACAACAGACTTTAGGTCTTACACCATTAATGAAGTGGAATTAAGCATGGAGATATAAATTTGGAATAATATAAGATTATTTAAAATGCCTCAAAATATCCCAAGGGGATGTCAAACCTATTTCAAGATAAATTAACACCTACAAGACCTTACTCATTCTAACACAGTTGACTGTGTTTGATTCTATGCACCAGTGAGCTAAAGAGTGATGTTGTGATGCTTGTATTATACAAACACTAAAAAAATGGGTCCCAAAAGATTTTTAATGACCCTAAGATATTATAAAAAATCTTATGAACATTTCCTCTAAGCTAAGAATATGCAAGGTACCCTCCAAAAAAAGAAATACAGTTAGGAATTTGTATATATAGTCTTGAGAGTTTAAGGTATGGGAAGGATTATGTAAAGATTTAAAGTGATGAACAAACATGAAGAACCTTAATAATAACCATGAGGGTATGCATATGATATTTAAAATACAAAACAAGTAGAGATAAGGGTATAATGAGGAAACACACACTCCATACCAAGAAACATTGTGCATAATCTACGTACCTATAGTCTGTCTTGGATTTGAATTAATTGGAAGGTATAATGACCTGATAAAAGTCTGAATTTATGTGTCGAAGGTCTTAACCACATGAAAAATACACTATAATATTCATTTGGTTTCAGAGAATAGGGTAAGTGCCCTCTATTTTGTCTCATATAGAGGGCACTGCCCTTATGCACAAACCCTTTAGTTTTATAGAATGGAAATGGTCAGGTGAGTTAAGGGATGGTTGTACTAGGAAAAAAAGAAAACAAATCAAAGAGGGAGGAATATAAATAGGATTCCCTAGACCCTCAAACTTGTAGGCATGCCTACTAGGCATGGTTAGGCCTAAAATCTAAATGGTAGGTCAATCTCAAATATAACTAATTAAGAGCATTCCAGTAGATTTTAACATGTCTATGGGGTCATTTAAATTGTTTTATGCCTTTAATATTGTAGAGTAACAGCATGGAAAGCCAATTTTGGCTTAGAATCTACTTAGGGCTATAAGAAATGGACAAAAGAGCTCAATAAGGCAACTTTGAGTGCTTGCATCTCCTCTGAAGCTTTGCATGGAGATTCAAGATATTTGGAGGTATTTACAAGGGTCCTAAGCTTTTAATTTGTTTAATTATTTAGTAGTTACAATGTCCAATCTTCATGAACAAAGCTTAAGAGCCTAAAATTTCCTAAAACCCTTACAAACCTTGATTCTAAACCCAATGAAGGAAATGAAAGAGAAAATGCACCAAAATGGCATAGTTTGCTTAGAAAAATGATTTGATGTTGTAGAATACTTAGTCAAGATTTCTAAAATTAGTATGTTTTGTATAGAATTTGTATAATTAGCATGTAGAAATTGGTCTTCCTAACTATTTTGTGCAATGTGCAGGTTCTAGGAGGTTTCAAGAGATGAGATCAAATTTGAAAGGAAGATTGAGAATTAATATAACTTCCCATGTCTATTTAATTCCTTGGAAAAACTCCTAAGTGTTCCTACCATAACTCTCATCTCAACTAGTTTGAACTAAAATAATGAACTAATTTTAATGTGTGCTCAATGCCTCTAAGTCAATATATGGTCTTGAAACATGTATTTTACCACCTTTTATGTATTTTTATGGGAAAATATATCAAATTTGATGCCATGTGTGCAAGGTGTGGGAAAGAGGATTTTCTTTGACTATAGGTAGTGATGTCTCACTTCAAGAATATTTTAGATACCTAGGAATGCAACTAATGCATGGAGAAGCATGTCTAAAAGACTTCCCTCTTAATTCAATCATTAGACATATACCTTGCCAATTTTTGGATGTTCTACTAGGGGTGAATGATGAAGGTGATTTTATTATGTAAAGCGAGAACTCTTATGCCACATTTCATGAATCTCATGATTTGGGATGTCACTTGTGTCTTCTAACCTTACATGATTAATTTCACACTCTTTTCCCATGCACATGTAACTCATTCTCTCATCATGACAAGTGTCCTTGTGAACTTTGAACTTTTTTTTCCTCTTTTATCTCTCTCAAGTTCTATAAGAACTAGCCATTTTGGACTTTGTAAAATATGCTCCACCTAATTATGGTGCAGTCCTTCTCATTTGCATACCATGGATAAATAAATACAAATAATATTACCTTTTATATGACTATTCATCACATGTTCACTTTAATGGTTTATCTTTCTTAGTGATGACTATTGTTTCTTTGGCATTGTTGTTTCATTCTTTCACTTATTTGCAACTTCTTCATGCATGTCATGTGAAGTGTTCTATAAAGTTTCAAGGTTGAGTTAGTTAACTTATTCGATAGTGCCATTATATGTGTATTTTATAGTCCTCCTATCCTAAGCATTCATCAAAACCTCATAATGAAATACTAGTGTGAGAAGATTCAAACTAAAGAAGTGTATGCCTAGATAATCTCTTGGTCTCATGTGTGGCATGCATATGGTTGGTAGTTATCACTTAATTTGGTATATCACCTCCTTTAGGATGGTTTAATTTTATTTTTATCTCATTTTTCCTTGCAAGCATAGGTTTATTAATTATCTACAAGTGATACATCAAAGGAGCTACCCCTATATAGAGATTCACCTCATTCTTAGGCTACTTGTAGCCTAGAGGTGTTTTAATTGTGCCAGTTGGATGAGGAGAGCTGAGACATCTCCTCAAAGAGTGAAAATCCAAGTGACAACAAAAATATTTACTGACTTTAACCATAGTTATGTATTTTGGAATAATTTAGGTGGTCACAACAAAGTAGGTTTTATTTCTAGTCTATAAAAAAAATTACACAACACCTTGGATCAAAGCTACGAGAGTGAAGTATAAATGACACAAGATTTATGGAATTGAATTTTTATTGAAAACTTATTTTAAAAATATAATCTTAGATATTATTTTACCTATGAAAGCTATTAAATTTGATAAATATGAGGTATTGTGAAAATACAAACTTAAAAAATATAGAAACCTAGATTTAAAAATATCCTTGGAATGATAGAACCATGGCACACTTATCTTAATATTTTAGAGAATATACAAATTAAATTAATAAAAATATATTAATCTATGGTTACTATAATAAAATATGACCGCCTATTAATATACCATAATTTTTAGGTGTTCAATTATAATGGAATGTATTTTATACCTATGTAAGATATTTTCTTTTAGAAATTAATATAATAAATACCAAGAAGATAAATCCTCAATACTACACAATACTTTTTGCACCCATATGCATCAAATATTATTTCTGAATGACCAAATCATTTATTTTAATATATTTTACTATCTACAAAATAAAGTAGTAGACAGGGGGAATTACCAAAATTGATTTTTGGAGTCTTACGCCAAATGAAAATATGCATTGTCTCAACATATTATTTAAAAAAAAAATAAAAAAAATCTTGGTATAGATATGTATTAGATAAGGAGATATAATCATTAACTATACATATATTCATCTAGGAAGTGAATAAATATAGATCCAATATGCCATGGCCCAAAGATAAAGGGCTTCAACAAAATCTAAATCCCAAAATATGATTTTTGTCTCCTAAATTCTTAAAACTAATCCAATAATACTTATCTTCCTAGGAAAATTGTACGTAAATTATGGAAGGATCCCAAATACAAGGCAACATGAAAATTATCATATAAGAGTTTGGTAGAAATGAAATATTGACCTTGGAAACCTGTATAAGTTTTCTAGAATAATAAATTACATTCCATGAAATTCCTTATCTAAAACTATAAAACAAATGGTATGATGGCCAAGATATGATTTTTTACTCCCAAATTCTTAAGACTAAACTAAAATTCCTTCCTAGCCTAGGAAGAAATTGATGCCATTTTTGTAGAGATTCAAAAACACAAGCCAACATGGGAATAATAAGACATAGCTTTGGCAAAAAAAAAAATCACCATGTATACCTATACATATTTTTTTGTTAATAAGAATTGAATTTCCTATGTCATATGTGTATTACATAGGAATAGAATAATTTTAGAAAACCCATGTAGTCATTCAAATATAAATTTTTTGATCCTAATATATTACATTTCTTTGTTAAGATTACAAGTTGGATAATTTCTAAGGATGTGATCATAATATTCCCTGTATGAATCTAAAGCCATTGAATTTTAGGAAACACAAAAGGACATTAACATTATTCTATTTTTAAAAATCTAATGATTCGATATCACAAAGAAATATAATACAATTAAAAAAAAGCAACCAATTATTTTTACTATTCAGAGGACATATCCTACATTGATATGATGTTAACTTCAACTGAAACTTATTCACATTGTTTCTCACAAAATTAATTCTCTAAAATCGTAAAATAGATCTAAAAATTTAATCTATTTGAAATCTTCAGTCAAACATGATCTTAGTTTGATATGAAACTTGCTCTCATAGATGACAATCTCCTATATTGTTTTTTTCTCAAGATGTTAATTCCACCATTAGTTTTAGTTAATAACACATCAACTATACACATTAAAATCTAACATAAAAATAGTAGTGGCATCCACATCATATGTGTATTATGTAGCAACATATAATTGTAGAAAACCCATGTAATCATTCAAATAGAAAAAGGTGATCCTAATATATCATATTTATTTGTTAAACTTACAAGTTGGATACTTTTAATGGACATGATCCTAATATTTCCTATACAAATTTAAATCCATTGAATTTTAGGAAACACAAAAGGAAATTAATATTGTTCTACTTATAAGAATCTAATGATTCCATGTCACCAAGAGATATAATAAAACTAAAAAAATACAACCACTTATTTTTACTATTTAGAGGACATATGCTGCATTGATATGATGTTAATTGCAACTGAAACTTGTTCACATTTTTTCTCACAAAATTCCTTCTCTAAAATTATAAAATATATTTATATATTTCATCAATTTGAGATCCTTAATCAAACCTTATCTTAGTCTTATATGAAACTTGATATCATAGATGACAAGGTCATATATATATATATATATATATATATATATATATATATATATATATATATATATATATATATATATATATATATATATATATATATATAATGCCACCATTAGTTTTAGTTAATAACACATGAACTGTAAACATTAAAATCTAATGTAAAAATATTAGTGGCATATAATTTAGTAAAATAGATATATGTAAAATATAATTTCCAACATGGAAACATGTGCTTGCGATCTAGTCACACCCACCTTTGATACACATCAAAATTAGGTAAATACAATCATATTCATCATTCAATGTCCAATTTATAATATCAATTAAATATGATATTGAAGGCTCACTATCATAAGTGAATGACTATTGGCATAGATACACCACTGAAGACATGATCAAATTTATAGCCAATGACATTTAATTTGAGAGAAAAATGACAAATAGGGAAATCATATTAAATAATAATTTAATAAGGTAGATTAGTCTAAGTTTTATGATAACATCCATATGATGTTATGTTTAAGGTATATAGACAAAACATTATTATTTCAGCTAGGACAATCAATGCCATCTTTATTTCATTTCACATTAACAATATTAAAATTTAAAGTAAAATATAGATGCAATATAAGTGCAAGTGCTACCACACTATTTATGTACTACTTTAAAAATGGTTTATTTTTTTACCAATTTTTAAAAATTGTGAAATTATAATAAAAAAATATTTATTTTTGTTTTGCTTATTTTCGTTTATTGATTAACCAATGTATTAGTTATATTTTTTATCAAACAATACTAAGTGGATTATTATACGAACAATTACATTCAAAGGGGAACAATGCCCTCTATCTGCATATATAGATGGACAATTTATTTTTCTTTCCTAAGAATTAAATAAAATAGGTATGATGCTTTTCGTCATGATTGTATTCATGTAACAAGTATGATGCTTGCAATAATGATTGTATTATATATATATATATATATATATATATATATATATATATATATATATATATATTATAGATTAAAGATGTAATCTTCTGTCATATTTATAGTGAGTCTTATTATTAGTAAAAATTGAATGGTCCACAAATTCAATAAAAGTATGCTGTTATTATTACTTTATTGACATATTAAAGTATATATATTAATGTAAATTTTACCAAAACTTATGAAAAATGTGATATTATGATAACAAGGAAAAATTAAAAGGTGTGATGCACATAATAATTGATTTTAATTAGAATATTTTTTTTGTTTAAAAAAATATTATTTTGAAATGAGTTTTTAAATTTAACATTGGCAATTTTTTTTTTAATAAATGGAATTTAGAAATATAATTTTTAATGTAAATGTACGACCATTATATAACTTATCATTTTCCAATTAAATATAAGATAATTATTATTTGTCATTAATTGTATTTGTATATTAATTGAATTAGCTCATATTCAACGTTTATATACACATTCAAAATAAGAAATATTTTTAAAACCATTTTCTATTTAAATGTAAGAGAATATTATTTGTCCTTAATTATATGTATTCATGAATATGTTTTATTGAATGTTGTATGTCTATATCCACATTCAAATCTACAAGATACATACATGATTATAGCCTTGTGATTACAACATATATATATGTGTTATATGTTTATAATATTTTTTATTGATATTGTATTTTGAATATTATTGTATGAAAGACACCCTTTGGAAGCCTAAAACTTTATTGTTCCCTCATTATATAATATCTTAAATTAATCACAAATTTACTTCCCATCATATTCATTCATAACAAATTGTGATAATGTTAAAAACTAATGAAACTCCTCAAAATCTCATGCCACACACTTCAACCTCAAAATGAAAATAAATGTTGTACAAAAAATGAAACAAATAGTGAGACCAAAATTTAACGTAAAAAACTTATTCATCCCTGCCATCCATTTCATAGAAGTGATTATAAATTTATTGAGTGTTTGGGGTAGATAATGTTACCATTTTCACCTTAGTGTTTAAACCCATGAGGTTCTTTTCCATTATAGTCTGAACCATTGAACAACCATATATATTTACCATAAAAAGGATGAGAGATACAACCTATTTGTCATAGAGTTACCTATAATCTCTACCTAGTTTGAATAAAAGAATGGAAGCATCCAAAGGGAGAGGAAGAGGATGGAATTGGATTTAGATACAAAGTAAGAAATCAAATTTGAACAAAGATAAAATATTTTTGACTGGTAAATAAAGGCAAAAAGGATCCAAATGATCCTAATGAATATACTAAAGATTTCTATGCTTTTGTCAACGTGATTGGTGAATCTATGAAAGAAATGTATGAAATAAAATAGGAGGCACAATATATATTATTTTAGAAAAAAAACCATGTATGCTCTTTGAGATATAGTTGATCATGTAAAAAGTAAATCAACTAAGTTATACAACATTTTGCATAATATTCAAGTTTTGAAAGCATTAATGAAATCAGATAGAACAAAGGTATCTATTATTTTTCACCAATTTAAATAATTAGATAAAAGATTTAATTTTTTGATTCAATGCTCCAAAATGAATGCATTCAACCAATTGAACTTAATGTCTATCCTATATGTAGCATGGTGTCTTAAATATATAATTGTAAAAAGGGATTATTCCCTCATGTGGCATATGTAGATGAAACATATATTCAGACATTTTACTAATCATGAGAGTGATTCCTTGGAAATTATAAGGTACATGAGGGTCACTCATGGTATTACCTATATAAGTTAATTTGTCAACAATCCAAATTTTGAGATACTCTTACAAACAATTGCAAAGAACTTCAAAGAGGAAGTTGAGGGAACAATATATAGAACCAATGATGAAAATTTTCAATTGTTAATTTTTTCCAATGATAGGATGAAAATATTTGAGGCCTTGGGAAAATAATTTAAAGGCTCAAAAGCTAAATAGACAAAGTTGATGATTGAAGCAATCAATCACTTAAAACATTCCTTATTCAATTTTTACATCATTAATAAGGAGTTCAAAGTGCCAAAAATGTTATTTGAAGAAATCAATGTTAAAAAATAGATTCAGGATTATCACCATGCATGTACCCTTTCTATTATTTTTACATCATCTCAGGGTTCCTAATTTTTAGGATTTGTAGTCATGCAAAATCCAGTGGGCCCAATTTTTATTCCCTGAGAAACTTTAGTGTCTACTTTATTATCAACAATAGTTACAATCTATATTATTATTTTAATAATGCCACATAAGCACTGTTCCAGATATAATTATGTATTTTCATGTATTGACTAATAATGTTGTATTTAATTTAACTTTGCATACATGGGTAAGTGCACAAAATTGGGGGACAAAAAGTGGCCTACCCGTGGACATGATTTTTTTGAAATTTCATAAATTTAAACTTGTGTAGATAGTTTTAGATATCTACATCTCCAAATATGAAGATGGTGTAAAAATATGAAATGTAGAATTTCGAGTCTACTTTTTAAAACACTATATTTTTTTAAATATTATTAAGTATAACTAGGTCAAGCATCTAAAATTTGAAGAGTAACTTTTTTTTAAAAAAACATAGTAGATAGATGATCATGATGAACACCATATTTTTAGAAGCATTTAATATTATTTGAAACCCTTTGGGGAAAATTTAAATAAAAACTTCTAACATGTCACTGATATTATTTTTATTTTTAAATGAATGCTTTTATTTTAAGAATTTTGCAAGTAAATAGATATAAAAAAATGACAAAGAAATGGATATCCATCCGTGAGACACACCTAACAACCTCAAAAAATGAAAATCATTCTTTTAAAAATTTATGTATAATTAGGTTGACTAAGTCACCATATAGTTTATTTTTCACTTGGATCAATGAAAGAAAAATTATATAAACACGTATAGGCATGTATTTTTGCATTGGCTTTAAAAAGTCATAGTTAGAAATAAATATAATTTGAAACCTTAAATTAGTCTAAAAATTATATTTTTGGGAAGAAGAGAGTGCACTAATCATGATGGTGTCAAGTTTTTGAATTTTTGCATTGAAATTCTTAGTGTATTTAGTAATCAAAGTTGAAATTTGTTGTTTATTTTCATACCTTTTGAAATACAGTTGTACATTGAGAGTCCAAGCCTTTGGCTCAAGAATAAAAGCTATTCTTGAGCAAAAAGACATAGTAATTGAATTCAAATTCAAATACCATGATCATATTAATAACATGATCACATTATCAACTATGTTATTAATGTGATTGTGGTGTTTAATAATGTGATCCTGTTAATAATGTTATTGTATTACATATTCTCAACATCCTAAAGCCTAAATACAAGCTATTACGCCTAGTAGTCTTAAGATTAGATATTGGTTTTAGATTAATATTATTGTTTGGGACCAATGTTCTTGTCAAAAATTGATAGCATTGAATGATAATTAGAGATGTATTAACCTATGAAACAATTTATTGTTATTTTGATCCCAATATGGTGTGAAATCAAGCTAATAGATCCCAAATTGTTATTAGATGGACATATTTCCTTAGATAGAGCTTAGTTTTCCCCAATTACATATCAAATTAAACTAAATACATGGTTTTTTATAATATAGTGTGCAATTAAAGACTCAAGTGACATCATATGAACATGATTCCTTTCTTAGGGCTCATTTATCCCTGATTCTGTCTTAAATTAAAGTAAATATTCAATTAGTTTAATATGGTGTGATATCAAAACCCTAATTTGCATTATATAGAAGGAATTCCTTGCATGGGTTTCAATTAATATTAATTATATATATTAATGAAGAAAATAATCAAATCATTAAATATGATGTGCAATTAGTTAAAAATGTTCACAATGGACACTAGATGGACACAATTCATTACATGGGGTGAAAAATGCCTCGATTGATATTCTAGGTGGAAGATATTAATTACATAGGACTTGGTTGTCCTCAATTATGTATAGTATTTAAAAAAATATCAGTTGATTTAATGTGGTGTAATTATAGCCCCAAATGACATTAGATGGATGTAATTCCTTGTTTGGGGATTGAGCGGCCCTAATTACATATCATATTGAACCTAAATACTTAATTGGTTCAATATGGTGTAATATTAGGGATAATAGAACCCAACTATAACATTATATAGACAAAATTACTTTCATGGCCTTAGTTCACTCCAATTATGTATAAGATAAAACTAAATACATGATTTGTTGGATATAGTTTACAATCAAGGCAAAGAAAGTTGTAATTTAAATTATATGTATTTAATTACTTGAATGAGATTTGTTTGGACATAAATTCATATTCAAATAAACTAAATATGTGTTTGATTCAACATATTATCTATTTGGGACCAATAGAGCCCCTCGTTGATAGTAGAAGGATGAAATTTCTTACACAAGGCTGTTTGGACTAAATTTTTTAGATAATATTGAACCAAATATTCTTTCAATTGACAACTTAGATGGATGTAATTAATTACATATGGTTCAATTGGTCTTTATTTCATATCAAATTCAATCAAACACTCAAATAATTAAATAAGGTGTACATTTAGAACCCTAATTAAAATTATGTTGGCATAATTCCTTGGGATAGCCTCGATTGGCCCCAATTATGTATCATATAGAACCAAATACTAGATTGGTTTAATATGGTATGAAATCAAGGCTAATTAATCCCAAATTTCAATTATGAATGAATGTAATTCCTTACACATGGCTCCTTTGGACCTAATTGCATATCAAATTGAAAAAATACTTATTTTTTAAATATGGTGAGCACTTGGATCACCAATCGATATAATATGGATGAAATTCCTTACACTGAGGCTTACTAGGCCCATGGGATAAAACTAACCCCAATTAACATCCTTTATATATAGTAATAAATAGGTTCATAGGGATGAACTTGGTTAAAATTACATCAATCATTACCATAATTGACTTTATTGGCTCAATTTGTGATGATGTGGGGGATAATTGCTTCCAAATTCACATTATTTAATCACAGATGTACATTCAAGGAGCTCAAATTTACCCAATCACCATCATGATTGTACTTTAAATTCCCTAAAACCTATCCCTAATCCATGAAGTTCTTAATCCTTAGAATCTAAATAATAAATATAAAATATTTAAACCTTAAACCAATCATTTTAGTCCAAATTAACATAATTTAGACTAAGAATTAACTTTAAAGGGCTCAGTTTGGCCTAAATCACATGACTAATTTCCCCATTTGACTAATTCACTCAATCTGCATGATGACATCCCTAGTTTAATGACACCTCAAAATACATTCTATAGTCACAAATGGGTCCAAGTGATTCAAATTTTACTCAACTATATTTGTGATTGAGCATGTGTATCCTAAACCATGTATATACATTAAAACCTAGAAGTCATAAAGTATAAACTGTAAACACTATACAATAAATTGTTAACCTTTTATTTTACCTATTTACCAAATTTAATTTAGTACCAATTAACATCATTTGTAGTAAGAATTTGCTTTGAACACATGGCATTTCTAGTGATTAGACATTAATATAAACTTCCTTAAACCTAAAAATTATGCCCTAATCCCTACTCCCTAAAACATAAATCATAATTCCTATGTCCTAATTCCCACTACATGCCACAAACATACATGCCTTATGATGTAATTGATGTTATCATAAGATGTCATAAAATGCACTTTTTAAACCGATGGCTAAATAATTTGAAGTACCAATCTAGCTATGCATTTGTTCAATAAATTAGAGTTATTTAGACCCCATTAAACATAATTAAATAAAGAGAAGGAGCTAGCTGATTATTTTAATCAAGGAGGGAATTGAGGCCAATTTGAACCCTTTCAATAGCAAGATATAATTTGGGGTAAAATAAAGAGATCTATCTTCTATCATGAATTGATCTAATTAATCAATTAGTGCAATTTCCTATATGATCTAGGTAAAATTTATCCCATAAACCAAATTTATAGCTCAATTAATTGTATAACATGTATTCAACATGTACATGGCATAATTGACCCTAATTTTATCAGAAATGCAAACATGAAGGTAATAAAGTCATAAATAAGAGTCATAAGTAGCTCAAATGTTCATCAATTACCTTTGTGATTAGACCCTATATCTGATATATTAAACCCTAAGTTACCATGTATAATTTAACTTTAACCCTAAACCCTATACCATTTACATTAAACCCTAATCCATAAGACCTAAACCCCAAACCCCTTGAATTATAGACCCTAAACCCTAAACCTATAAATTTATCCCCAATTAACATCATTTATACATATAGTAAGAATTAGGTTCATAGGGATGAACTTGGTTAAAATTACATCATTCATTACCACAATTAACTTTGTAGGCTTACTTTTTGATGATATGAGGGATAATTGATCCCAAATTCACATTTTATAATCATAGATATAATTTCAAGGCTCACAAATTTACCTTAATTACTTACATGATTGAATAAATGTACTCTAAAACCTATACCATAAACCCTAATCATTAATGTTCCTAATCCCTAAACTCTAAACCACAAATATAAACTCTTTAAACTTGAACCAATCATTTTAGCCCAAATCAACATCATTTCTAGACTAGGAATTAACTTCACGGGGCTCAGTTTGGACTAAATCACATGACCGATTTCCCCATTTGACTAATTAACTCAATCTTCTTGATGACATCTAGGGTATAATGACAAACCAAAAACACATTTTATTTCTAATGACTTATTAATAATTTTTTGGGGCTTCCATGTGCTCAAAGACTCTTTCTCCAAGTAATAGGAGAAGAAAAAAATGAATTAAGAAATAATATGGTATTTAATGCACTTTGGGAAACATATTATCTGACCACTTAACAAACTTAAACTACAAGTGATATGGTATTTAATTCACTTTGGGAAACATGCCCAAAAACATTTTCATGCCACCTATGTCATAAAAGTGTGCTACCTAATTTTTTTTTTAAATACACACACCATTTTAATCTATGGGGAGCCATTTCCCTTCCATCATAAGTTCAATTCAAAACTATGGGCTTTAATGTAGGGAGTGGTGCGAGTATCCATAAAGCCAAGCCATTGTAGGGGAAAGTTCCCAATAGTCATACACCATAACTTTTGACCTTAATTATAATCCCTAATTGCTAAAACATAAATTGTAATCCGTAATCAATAAAAAATAAATTATAATCCCTAATCCATAAACCCTATACACTAATGCCTTAAACTCCAATTCATAATCCCTTATCTATATTAAGTATAATGTGATCATGTTATTTAATAATATGATCACATTATTCTTAATATAGGCAACACTCAGTCTTGATTGCTAATTTTTAACCCAAAACTTATATAAACAATAATGTAATCATGTTATTATTGATATAAGATTCTCAATGGGTTGGATGGGATGGGATCTTATATAAAACATAATATGATCATGTTATGTAATAATTTGATCACATTATATAATACGATCTTATTTATTATTATTATTATTATTATTATTATTATTATTATTATTATTATTATTATTATTATTGTTATTATTATTATTATTATTATCACTTACCAATGACTATTTTTACCCCAAATCAAGACTTGTATCCGCACAAACATTCTTTTTGTACTTAACCTCACCTTTGAAAAGTTGGAAATTATCCCTTCTAATGGGTTCTAGATCAAGTTAGAAGAGGAAGAGGAAGTTCTTGAAGAATAAAATTCTAGAGGAATTACAATATTTGAGAGACAAACACAAGCTACAAATGAAAAAAAAATTATGGTAAACAATGTACAAACCTTAATCTTGATGAACCAAATTCCATAGATAATGAGCCAATTGATGATAATGAATTAAGAAATGATGAAGTTGACTATAATCAATTGAATAATATTGAAATTAACTATAATGATGTGAATAATAACAAATTATTTAATTTTAGAAATTCACATTCAAAGTTCTAAGTTTGTTATTTTGTTAATGATGAGTCTATGTATGATTCTTCACCACCCCCTGAATGAATAAAATTTGATGGAAATAAATAATCAAAATATTAATAATCAAAAACATTTCATGGAAACATATAATGAATAAATTAATAATGAATAATTAAATGTCATCCCGCATCTAAATAATGAAGGTAATAATGGTTTTGAAACACCTCCTCAGTAAATACCATCATTACCAACACCTCTAAAAATTGTGCATAGAAAAGACAAGTACTTAATTGAAGTTGATGAAAATATTTTAAAATTGATGCATAAAAAAAACTCTGATCACCATTCAAGAAGACTGGCCTTACAACTTTTATATATTTTCTTTCATAATTTGGAGTATGATAGTTAAAGATGTCAATTATTTGTTTCATTGATAAAATTGAATAAGATGAGACCAATAATGCATAGATTAGGACTAAGAACATCTAACATGGATGATGATAATGATAAAATTGTTGAAAATCTACATGATGCATATCATACTATAGGCCCAAAATCATGAACCAAATATTTTAATGTTGCCCAGTGTAAATAGGGAAAAAGTGAATGGTTTAAAAAATAAGGTGAACACTTAATATAAATAGAAAAATAATAATAAAATTAATTGAAAGATGTGAAAGACTTGATCAACCTAATACGAATGAGCTCTAGGAATTCTATATTAGACTCCTATGAAAGGACAAGTATCTATTTGAAACTCTCAAAGAGTTACTAGCTCAATTTTTGAAAGAAAATAAAAGAGTTTTTCCCAATGCAAGAGACGTTGTGAAAAGAAGAGTTGGTTTTTATAACCATGAACCACATCAAAATAAATTATTAGATATGACTAAAACATATTTGTACTCTAAACTTTTAGAAAAACATCCAAAAATTTATTATCAAAAATATTTTGAGATGGCAAAACCTTTTTATGTTAAAATAAATCACACATGCACCACTTGTTGTTTTAGGCAACATGTTAAATTTTCAATGCACTATGAATTTTTTCAAAAGATTCATTATACTTAGTATACTATAATTTTGTAGGAATATGGCATCGAATTACCACCAAAATTAGTTATGTAATTTATTCCAACTACCTTCTATAAAAGACCATATGGGTAATTATTTTACAACAAATCATGTTTAAATGGAAATTACAACATTTGTGATGGAATACCAAATTTAAAAAAATGTATCGAGGAGAAAATTTCAAGTATAGTTGGATATGAATAAGTTGGTTTAATAAAATATAAATCATAGTCTTATCAATAAAAAAATGGAAAAAAATCTAAAAAGTGCGACCCTGTAACAAAAAATATACCTGTTTCCTCATTTTTGGTCAAATTTAATGAGATTTTTTTAATAACTATACAAGGCACACACAGGGATAGATGGTTGGATGAAAATTTTAAGATATTAAAGGATAAATTCCCACTTGGTTCCATTATTTTAGTAGTTCATTTTTTAGATAATTACACATGCAAACCCCAAATGGAAGTTCAATCATAATATTACAACTCCTCACAAGTTTCCATATTCATGCATATAGCATTTTGCATGCACATAATAGTATAGAGCAACAACAAAAATTATTAAGTACAATTTATATATTAAAAATGATATATCACATTGTTCAGAGTATGTGAAAAGTTGTTTTTAGAAGTTCTATGAACATTAATTTCAATCAACATTACATTTGTTCATACATTTGCACATCACAATTCAAAAATACATGGATGTTTTATTGGTTGAGTAGGATGCATGTTACCATTGGTGTAGACCACATTTGGAGTTTCACTAAAGCTGACTATGGAAAATGAGATCATGAAAGTGCTAGATCATGTGTAAAAAGAGATATTGTAAGGGAAGAGTTAAAATTTAAAGAGCATGTTTATTTGATAGAAGCCAAAACTATGGTTGAATGGTGTAATGAGAACATGTGTCATAGTGCTCAACAAAATTCTACTATTTATAAACATTTCTAGTTAATAGAGGAAGAATATTTGGTAAAGTATGAAGATTGTATGACTTTAATAGGTTTAAGTGATCTCCACTCATTTCAAAGCTCAAATTAAAGTTCTTAGACTATTCATACAAGACACTTGGAATCTTTTTATTCTACATGCATGGACTTCATTCAGAATGAGTGTGAGTCATAAGAGTGAGTGGATGATTATAGTTCTAAACCTCTAATTTCAATTAACACATATCATGTTACAACAACATTACAATTTACATATATGACATCATTAGATAAATTTGACCATGTATCTGATCTAGTGCAAATAGGTAGAATATTTTTCATTATGTAGAATATATTCTCATTATTTATATATCATCATATTGTCACTAAAAATATTTTTTATGATGTAAAGGAAGATACTTTAATATTAAAATTTGAATCTTATAATGAATATTCAATTTAAAAATAATCATGGGAGGCCATTAAGCAAAAAACTATGAAAAGTTTAGGATTCAGATCATGAAACTATTCTTAATACTATTGAGGTTAGAGAAGATCCTAGTGGTTCGTTGAATGAAAATATGGAAGTATGTTGACTTTTCAAATGTATATGTAATTAATTTTACCAAATGTTTTTTTATTATTTAGGTAGTACATATATTAATTTCTTGTTTAATTGCTTACTAATAATTTTTTTTAGGTTAGTGGTGTCAAATAAGCTTCCACCTTCAGTTGGTTAGCACTGTTAGTAAATAATTATATAATCTTGAAGCTAAGAGAAGCTTAGGTTTTATGGGTATTTGAACTTAGGCTAAAATGCATTTTTTCATGTATTGGGAAAGGTGTTTTTGAGGTTGAAATGGGCGATGTATTTGTTGATCAAACCTAAAAAAGACCAAGAGCCTAGATCTACACATTATCCACCCCATAGATTTGTTAAAGGTGTTAGTTTTTATTCAGGAAACCTGTAAATAAGAGTTATGCAACCACAACTTGAACTTTGACAACATTTATTGTTAGTGTTTAAGCTCTCTAGAATGGTAGTAAAAATACACTTTTAGGTGTATTCAAACATCGTGGTGGTATGTTAACATGTAATTTTCCTGTTTGTATGTGATCAAAGTGATAGATTTTTAGGTGGAGGTATTGGAAGTGAAATTTCAGTTCGAGCTTGAGAAGTTGCTTGTTCACTAAGAAAAACATGCATTTTTGGACCTATCACTACAACTTATCTAATGGATTTATATTTAATATTTCACCTTAGTGTACTAGGGTATGATTAGAGAGATTATCTAATGGCTCATGTAAATGACTTATAGTTTTATGTGTGTTTGAAGTTAGGCTTAAAAAATGCATTTTTATTGAATTGGGAAGGGTGTTCTTGAGGCTAGAATGGGTGGTGGGTTTATCAATCAGACCTAATGGGAGGATAAGAACTTGGTACTAGAAATTATTCACCCCATATATGTGTTGGTGGTGTTAGTTTTCTCTTAGGAAAAATTTAAATCAGAGTTATACGACCATAATTTGAACATTGACAATATTTATTGTCAGTGTTTCTATACTTTGGAAATATTTATTGTCAGTGTTTCTACACTTTGGAACGATAGTATATTTGGACTTTCAAGTGAATTCAAACTTCATGGTGGTGTGATAACATGTAATTTGCCTATAAAGGTGTGATAAAAATGATATATTAATAGGTGGAGCTCTCAGAGGTAGAAATGTCAGTTGGAGCTCAAGAAGTTCCTTATTCACTGACAAAAACATGCTTTTTTAAAACCATCACTATAACTTGTCTAATAGATTGATCTTGAAGCTTACACTTGAGTGTTATAGGTTGTAATTATAGAGATTAAGGATTTTTGTGAGGGATCTGAATTTTCATTAAAATGACTTATAGTTTTTTTTTATGCATGTTTGAACTTAGGCCAAAAAAATGAAACTTTTCTTCTACTAGAAAGGGTGTTCTTGAGGTTGAAATGGGTGGATGGCTTGTCAATCAAGCATGATAAAAGGCCAAGAACTTGGTACTAGACATTATATTCCCCTTTTACATGTTGGAGGTGTAATTTTTCACTCAATAAGTATTAGAATCATAGTTATGCAACCAAAACTTGAAGTTTGACAACATTTGTTGTTAGTGTTTTTGCTTTCTGAAACAATAGTGTTCTTGCACTTTTAAGTGCATTCAAACATCATAGTGGTGTGATAACATGTATTTTGCCTATATTAATGTGATAAAAGTAATATATTCATAGGTGGAGGTTTTGATGGTATAAATGTCAATTAGATCTTGATAAGTTGCTTGTTCACTAACAAAAACTTGCATTTTTGGTCCTATCACTACAACTTGTCTAACAAATTGATCTCAAATATTCTACCTGAGTGCTCTTGGGTATGATTATAGGCATTAATCAGGTATGTGAGGGATATGATGGTTCACATAAATAACTTATAGTTTTTCTTTTATACATGTTTTAACTTACGATAAACATTTACATTTTTCTTGTATTGAGAAGGGTATTCTTGAGGTTAGAATGAGTGGTGGGTTTGTCGATCAACCTTGATGGAAAGGTAAGAACCTGGTATTAGATATTATCCACCCCTTTAAATGTGTTGGTGGTGTTTTTTTTTAGTCATGAAGCATTAAAACCAAAGTTTTGCAACATCAACTTGAACTTTAACAACTTTGATAAATTTGACAATTTTGACAACTTTAACCACTTTATTTTCTTTATAAATTTCATAACTTGGAGAATTTCGACAACTTTGACAACATTGACCTATTGACAACTTTGACAACTTTGACAATTTTGACAACTTTGATAACTTTGACCTATTGACATATTAACCTATCAGCTATTAATTGACCTATTGATATATTAGGTCACATTGAGTAATTTACCTATTGACTTATTCACCTCTAGAACAAAAAAACCATGTCTATACCCAGTTTTGGGTTAATAGTCACATTGCAAAGGGAAGTAAGAGTTGTTTCTTAATCTTGTGAAGTATGTCATTGAATAGATATGGAATTGGAAGATGGTCCCATCAACAAAGGAGGTTTTTTGATCTCTTATAAGATGCATGAGAGGTTTGAAATTGAATTAATACCCCATGTTGCTATCATAGGCCTGTAGGGTGCCTTGTTGTGCCCTATATGTGAAATTTAATGTTGAAGTGTGTCTGAGCATGTGTAATAGGTTAAGTTAATTTTTATTTGATCATGAAAGAACATATATGATAGAAGATTGACTCCTTGAGACCTATATCAAGTTTTGGTAAGTTTGAAACCTAAGAGGATTGTTTAGTGAGAAGATAGTGAAAGAGTGAGAGGAGCTTTGAGAATGGGATGTATGAAATGAGTTAGAAAATAAGATATTAAGCCAAAGTGATAAGAGTGTCATTAGTCATTTTTACTACACAATAAAATAAAAAATTTAATTTTAAAAAATATAGAAGATTTGAGATTTATAGGATTGAAAAGAATAATTTTTTATTCCTCATTTTTTCATTTACAACATTAAATATGATATCTAATATAAATAATAATTTGGATGATCAAAACAACATTCTATAATAACACACAATGAAATAAAAACTAAATATCAGTTAGATAGATTGTTATGATAGACATACGATATAGGTACATACATGTCCAATGTCAATAATAGATAGATTGCCATGATAGGCATATAAAAAATTACATCTACCAATATAGTATTTAATGTTGGTTGCATGTCCTAAGCGCATATACAATACCAAAAATACATCAATTAACATATAGTCATACAAAAAATTACATCTCATGTATAAGACATCCTATTCATCAAATATACTCCTTCTCTTTGCCTTACTCGAAGAAGACTCTCCTTGGGATGCCCATTTAGTAAATGAAGACCCCTCAAATGCCTTGGCTTACTCGAAGGTTCGATTGTGGGTACTACGTTCATAGCTAGTTTCTATCTGAGCCTATTCAAATACAAGAATTATTATGAAATTAACATAAATACATTCAAATAATTTTAAAGAAATTAATTTTAAGCTAAAATAAAAAATCATTTAAACAGGGGCACTTATTGCAAGCTCCTGATCCTATTTAATATATTTTTCATGCTCAATCAAGTCAATGGTAGGCTTAGTTATCCAAATAGGCATCTCAAATACAGGAGGAACATGAGAAGTTTCTCCAATTGACATCTAACTAAGATTATCAGCTATCATAGCACAACCCTGCATACACAATACATTTACATAAGTTATATTTGCCCCAAGTACACGTACTAAAATTATTAAAAAAAATCTGTTTTTACAATTCAAACTTACAAGAACTAATATATACCTCTATTAGCACTTATTCAAATGACATTGCAGAATCAATGCCTATGTTTGTCTTAGCTCATAGATAGGGAGAAGTGTCTACTCCATCCATCAATTGTTCATGTAAACAAGGTCTCACTTAGTTTTATATAAGTACATCAAATATTATATATGGAAACCAAAACAATCAATAAAAGTACTTGTATATAAAATATATATAAGTATATGAATGCAATGATGACACATTACAGGAAAGAAGAAGACAATTATGCAGGTGAAACTACATTTAAATTTGAATTGATAAACCATCTATGGAAATATTAAAGCAACAACTTTATACCAAAACCAAAATTAGAAGATTAAAGTGAAAGGAAATATATAATATATACTAATTTCTTTTTTTTCATTGATAAATATAAATATACTTGGGTCAAAATATTCAATTTATATTATATTACATGTTGAATTATATTGGTTGTTGATTTATTACTTGTTTAAAAATAAGGGTTTGACTTAAGTAGGACCTTCTAACTAATTCCTTTTGGATGAATTTATAAGATTAGTAGAGTATTTAGGAATATTTTGAATTGTGTTCTAAAGGTACATACATTTGATGGAGTAGAGTGATGAAGTATGATTGGATTCCTAATATTATAGAGAAATTAATGACTAATGGTTTGGCTACACTATATATAATAGGGATACTCTCGATTATGTAGGTGGGGATTGTTGTCTCATCAAGTAGATTCCTTTGCAAATTAGTCACCAACTAGGATGTGTTATAAATCATAGCAGAAATATTCTAGGATATATATTACATTATTCTAGACTCTTGTACCATAGTTGTGGATAATTCAGTCTCCTTCATTTTAGGAAAATAGTTACCATATTTTTGTAATTCAGTCTCCTTCCTTCTAGGAAAATAGCTACCATATTTTTGTAATTCAGTCTCCTTCCTTCTAGGAAAATAGTTACCATATTTTTGTAACATGTTATGTATATATTGATCCTCGGGTCATGAATAAAATAGTGTGAAGTTTCTGTGTGTGTAATTTATTTACGAGTCTCTCAAATCTGCCACCAATTCTCGTATCACAGCACCATATGGAATTCTGATCTTCTATGGGGCAGATCCATTATTATTGGTCGCCCCTTCCATGTAAGTTATATTTGTTTTGTCTTCTTTAAAATGCGTCAGATTAGCATAGAATGTAAATGCAATTTTAGTCTGTAATCTTGTTTGCGTTCTATATAGATCTGTTAGGCAATATTTAGATTAGCACTAGATTAGCACGATTTCTGTGCTCAGCATCTGTCCGGTCAACATCTTCCAACAGAATCGACTACGCAACCTACATATGGTCAAGGATATGTGAAAAAGCATATCTGTCAGAGGTGCTTTGACTATGTGGGCATGTGCATTGGTGTTCAGAGTTCAATTTTGTTTCTGCATTCAGCTTAGACGTATCCAAATCTGCTTTCTGTCATTTTTTCCATAATCGCATGGTTTATTAAAGTCATCACAGATTCTCCCATATAGCTGGCTAAATTTAGATGTCCCTCACTGTAGATCTACACGCTGAAGAGCTGACATGAAACATTAAACGGTGCTGGTTGTATTCATTGTTTCCTCATAACTCGGCTTTCTGCACACCCAACATCTTTTATGAAAGCAAGAATATTGCACGATCGGTTTCACCCCACATCTGGGCAATTATTTTTGGCACTTTTCACTGGTCAAAGTTCCATTCTCCTTGACTTTCTCCTTTGAAATCAGCAAGCAATATAATCTGTATTTTTCCGTTCATCTGATCTCAAGCTCCCAAGTCGCCTTCTATTCTGCTGTCCCTGCATGACCACCGTCCCTACATGTCAAGTTTTTGGTTTTTCACGGTTAGTGTAAAAGTCGATTAAGTTTTTTTTAAAGATTATTTTATACGTTTTTAAATGTCTTTTAGTATACTATGTCATAATAATATCCTTATGGGTCGATGCTCCTAAGTAAATTTATTTGTCTTGGTTCATGTTTTTGAAAAAGTCAAATAAGCTATTTTTTCAAGTCTTTTTGGTATTATTTAGTTTTATAATAATAGCTTTTTAGTTTTAATTTAAAGTCCATTAGGATTAGTTTATTATTTTTAGTGGAGTCAATTAGTGAGTTTGAAAAATTTGAGTCATTTTAATATTATGTGTAAGTATAATTTTTAAAAAAAAGTCAAGTTTTAAAAAGTTAAAGCTATTAAAGTTAGTCCCATTTTATGTAAAAGATGTATTTTCAGGAAAAACTGACATTCTAAGTCAAAATCATCATTTATATATGTAGGAGAATTTCATCATAAAAAATGATATGAGCTTCAAAATCTATTTCACTAAGTAAACAACTTCATCAACTAGATGCTAGAAGATACACGGATGCTGGAAGACATTTGACATCCTCTCGTGAGTCGTGTATGATGGAGTTGAATCATTGTTATGGTGATACTTTTTAGTGTGTTCGTTTCATGTTGTGTGCGGTGTGATTTTTAGTATACAGTGTGTTTTTTAATAAAGGACTTAGCATCATTTTCTAGTTTGGTACCCCCTGATGAAGAACATTGTGGGGAGTTAAAGCACCAAAATAACACTTGGTTCTTGGAAAATGGTTTGTGGAAATCCAAGAAACCACCAAAGTGTATAAAATCATTGAGACCTCCTATGAATTCTAGGTTAGTGGTAATCATGTAAGGAAAAACCAAGGTGACACCAAGACCATGAAGCTACAAAGATGGCATGCCACCTCAGAAAGTGAGCAGGCTATGCAGAGAGTGTAAATCTTTTTACATTGTTTGAAATAGGGGGGTCAAGGGGGTAGGGTTAACTCTAAAGAATATTATGTTTCTACAAATAATGTAAAAAGGGGGGTAATGATAGCATAAATATTCTATGATATATATTACATTATTCTAGACTCTTCTACCACAGTTGTGGATAATTCAGTCTCCTCCCTTCTCTAAAAATAGTTACCATATTTTTTTAATAGGTTATGCATATATTAATCCTCTAGTCATGAATAAAATAGTGTGAAGTTTATGTATGTGTAAATTTCTATATGGGTCTCTCAAATCTGCCAACAGTGAAACAGTTTGATTTTCCCACAAGTCCTTTGAGAGTAGACTGTCACTTTCATGGTTTTGATTAGGATACTATGCATGTCAGCTAATGGTAGGGTTGTGGCCTTGATAGAGGATTTTGATAGAGGTAAGGTTATTAATTAGGTGTAATACTTTGGTGATGTTCATGCACATAACATAGGTTTTAAGTATTGAGAGACTTTTCATGAGTGGTGGACACATAGACAATGATATATTTGGTAGATCTACTCTATTAGCGTATTTTAGGATACTTTTTGAATGAGGTGAACACTCTACTACCATCATGAGCAAAATTGGGAGAGTACTAATTGGACGAGTACATTTACAAAAATATCCTATGTAGGTTACAATTATGGAAGGATGATAACATTAAGTACAACCACCACCATAATATGTAGATACTTAGATGTAGAAACAAGCATAGGATATAGGGTGAGGAGATGAAGTTTAGAGGGAAATAAGGGTGAAAATACACTTGTTAGAGAGGAACCAACATGATAGGAGGAAAATGTTAAGATGAGGTTTAATTAGGAATTATACCTAGACTAACATTAAGTTACCCAAGTAAAGTAGTGAGTTGGTTTATTTTTAGTTACTTTCTATGTTACTTTATAATTTATTACTCAGTTATTATTTATTAATGTGATTGGAGATCTAATATATTCTTTTTTTCTATGGTTTTAGAGTGAATCACTTAGTAGTAGAGCATGATCAAAGAAACATTGGTTAGGATTTTTTAGGTGATGCTTATTTGAGCCTCAATAATATTTTTGTGGATGTAGTTATCTGTGTACGAATAAAAAATCACACATATGTGGAGTTCCCTCATAATAAGAGAGAGATAGTTGGCTCTAAATCAAAATTTGGTTATTTTAGAGTCATAGGTGAAGAATCTCAATGAGATTATTATGGATAGGGAGGGTAGGCTCCATCTAACCAAAAAATAGTGGGAGGTACATCACCCACATAGGTATAAGCAATAGACATAAAAGTAGAGAAATCATATCCCACATGTCACTCATCAAAATTGGGACATTATCATAGGATTAGGAGTTGGATCCGTAGGCACAACCTCTAGAGGGGGACAACCACCTCCAATAGGACCTTAGGGTCACACCATTATATCTATTTTATGGAATAGGATAAAATCATTCCATGAGTGTGATTATGAACATAATGTTCAACAAGAGAGAGATACCAATATATTACATGGACTATCATCCACTGGGGGAGGTCACGATAATGGTGACACACATCAAATCTTGGATGAAATTACCCAACAACTAAATAAAGTGAAAAAGGGTCTTGAATTCAATGGATAATATTTGTTAGGGAAGCTGACACATCGCTAATAGGTATGAAAAGGTGATTTGGGATAAGATATTTTTCATTAAATAATATGGATATGTTATTTATTTTACAAAGTTTAGATGAAGCAACCTTATGTTGGGACTATCAAGAATTAATTATGAATTTAGATATGCCCATAGTCACTTCGATGATATTCAAGGAAAGACAACACTACTTGTTGGATATCTACTTAAATGATAGAGTAAATGCATTCCATAACCTCTATAAAATTGCCAATACTAAAAAGGATTATAATGTATGTTTTTAACCTTGATCAAGTATATGGGATATATGTAAATAACTTATTTTTTCATACATGTGTTATTTTTGCATTAATTCTTGAGAAGAGAACTTAAAAATTATATGCAAAGAGAAAAACATATATATAAACAACTATAGTCCTATCAAATTCAAAGAGAAAACATATATGTAAACAATTTTTACCTCTATTTAAGAAAATGGTGTCATCCTAATAAAGGCAGATGCAATCGTGGATGGCTCAACAAATGGATCCAAATATGAAAACAACAACTACAACAAATTGAATATTGTAAATGTCAATTGTGATGATGAAGGAATCATCGCCTCTTGTAACATAAAAAATGACATATATATTATATTAAATTTCTATATAAAATAATTGTTAGATTATAAATTAAATTTACAAATATATCTTAAATTTAACATGACATTTATATAAAATATACTTGCATATGTGTGGTGATTGATGTCTACATGCCAAAAAAATACCACTCATAAGAATATGATCTAATCCATCTAAACCACTAATGTCATCATTATCAGAAGGTTATGTGCACATAGATCCACATGAAATGCAAGGGTATCATATCTGTAGCATCACTATGTGAAAGCCTACTCATATGTTGAATAGGTGTATCAGTGACTGAACTAAGAGCATGAAGAGTGTCTATCTCCATAACCTGTTACATCTCATAGGGAATCTCAAGATCAAGAATATGTTGGATATAGATCTATGTAGGATGATTAGTGCATGATTTATACCTAGTTGATCTTGTGTAGAGCCTTTTCCTCAGCCCTGAAACCCACAATTTTTTTTTGAAATTTGGTCAAGGACAAACTAAAAATAGAGTTTCCCCAAGAAGTATAACTAGAACACATGGTTGTTACATGGTGGATATTCAAAGACCATCCACCATCAATCCCAAAAGATTGGTTGTGATTAAGTTATGTACACAATGATGGATAGGAAAACATTTAGCAGTTATGGCATATGAGGTATTGGTGATTGGGTCAATGAATAGGGAAAAAATGTCAACTTTTGAAATATCCAAATTCTTAATGTGAAGGGATGATAAATTCTCAACATAATATGCCCTACATGTATCACTATATGAGGTTTATCTATTGATTTGACTCATTATAGAGTCAATTTAACCTAATAAGGTCTATAGTGAATTGGCTAGCGAGGTACATTGGGGGTTGGTCAAACTAGGGTCCCTCTTTCTATCAATTAACTCTTCATTTTTAAGTTTATTTTCTACAGTGTTTTCAATCAAAACTTCTTGACTACAATAGGGTTTTGGGTAACTATAGGAGGGTGAGGAGGAACAATAGGGTTATTTGGAGGTTTGGGAGAAGGAACAACTAGAGGATTCTATGGAGGATTATCCATATGGGATATTAATAAAAAACAAATTAAAATTAAAAAATATAGTCAAATTATGAAAATTATGAAAAATTAGTGTTAAACAGGGAAGATTTTGATCAGTTACCTCTCGTATGCAGTGGCATCATCGATCAATTGGTCTGTGGGTGAATATGGTAGCTTATTAGCATGCTATGGAGTCTTATAAGTAGAATGCAATCATGAAAGTAAGGGAAAATCTAGGAAACCTAAATGTAAAATGATTAATTTTGGGCTTGAGTTTTCCTTTTTTTATTTTTTTTACACATAAGTAATGCGATCACGTTATTAACACAATCGTGTTATTGTAAATGTCAATAACATGATCATGTTAATAATGTGATTGTATTAATAACATGTTCACGTTAATAATGTGATCATTTTGTTTTTTAATATAATGTGATCATGTAGTTTTTTTATATAACATGATCACCTTATATAATAACGTGATCGTATTATGGCTCGATAATCATGAGACTAGATTTAAATAATGTTATCATTTTAATTAAATAAAGTGATCATGTTATTAATTATTTTGATCAAGTTATGGGTAACATCCATGTAATTTTCCCCTAAATCCATGCACATACCCATATATATATATATATATATATATATATATATATATATATATATATATATATATATATATATATAGTTATAAAATTCTATTCTAGGGGTTATTATTGCATATGCATGCTTTACATGAGAATAGTCATGGTTATTTTCTTGGACTTATATTTATAGACTTTGGTTGAGAGATGAGGTTTTCCCCATCCCAAGATTATTGATACTTGTATCCTCCTATTCTCAAAGGGAAGACATTTTTTGTTATTAAAATTAATAGTAAATTCTAAGGAAAGTTCTGTAATTAATTTTGATGTGAAAGTATTGATTCTTCTCCAAGTTTATGGACCATTTAAGAATTTATATCATTATGGTATCTTATATTATTGCTTATATATGAATTTTATTTCAATATGGTTATTCATTGTATGGTATTTCATATTTTATGTCTTTTGTATGACAATCATAAACCCCCTTTGTGGATGTGCTAATGCAAATTTAAAAACATCACAACCTTTGATTTTGTGTGCTTAAGTTTGTTTTTTTCTTGTTCCTTTAATTCCTGACTATGTCTAATTATTATTTTGATTATAGTGGCTTGTAGTGGATATTGGTTTCCTAATTACTTTTCCAACTTTTACTTCAAATATTGACTTACAAAGGTTTCATCTTATGTGGTTTACAAACCTCCTTTTTTGTTCTATCTTCATATCTATTTTTTTAGTTTTTTTTATATCTAACCCACCTTAGGTTAGATCCATCCTCCATCCACCAAAATCAAATAGAATCAGGTTCACTCATATCCAATCTATGTGTGGTAAATAATTCTTTCACTCACTATTATTCCACTACTAGGTTGTTTACAAAACCAAATACCTTACCACTCGTGACTTGGAGTGAATACTTTTCATTGATCCAAAAATATTAGAGGCTGCATCATAAAGTAAATTGGGTGTGCATAAAACCCACATGAATAATTGTTCCTTTTTATTTTTATCCTTATACATGTATAAATAATTGATTCATAGAATCACATAGTTATTACTTATTTTTCATAATAAAGCCCAACAAAATGTAATAATTACAATCATGGATTCAGACAAAAATTAAAAACAATGTTCATCAATTATATCTATGTGCAATTTTGTAATATCCCCTACCAATAGAGATATATGAAAGACACAAAACTCTGATACCAAAGACCAAAGCTCTGATACCACTGTAATATCCCCTTCAAATAGGGATATATGAACTATAAAACTCTGGTCAAAGATCCAATTTTTTGCAAAATAAATTCAGATTACAGATAAATAATAACCATATTAAATCTTACAATAACAGATCAAAGATCTTATCACTAGTTCAGATGAGTACAAATACAGTCCTCTCTTGTGCAAATCAAAGAATATTATAGATCTGGTCTTAAAAACCCTGAATTCATGCAAACTGGGAAATAACTTGCAATTCTGGAAGTCTCAGCCTTTCTGTGTCAACACACAGGCGCCGTCATCGGTCGATATATCGCCGATGTCGGTCACTGTCGGTCGGCTTTCTGCCGACGTCGGTCTTCAGTCGACCGATGTCGGTCAATGTAGCCCTTTCTCTGCCGAGGTCAGTGCTTGATGCGCTCTATACGGACCTGTACAGACTTGGTACGGACGCTAACCTGTCTCCTCTTAACCCCTGGTAGCTGAACACCTTGATCTCACGAATATAGATTCTAACACAAGATCTATCTCTGTATAACTTATTAGATCAAAACTAAATAAAGAAAATACCTGAAAAGTTCTGTGATAAACTTCTGTGTGAAGTTATCTCTCAACCCTGGAATTCTGTGATAACTTCTGGATGAAGCTATCTCTCAAATCTGTATCTCTGTGATAACTTCTGGATGAAGCTATCTCTCAATTTGGCAATAAATCAGCTAATATCTCACAGCCTCTAAATCACACACAATGAAGAGTTGACATTCTCCACTGCAAATGGAATCCTGGAACCCTTGGCTCAGTCTTCACAGAAGAATTTCTCTAATTTCAATAATCAATTCATACATAATCAATAATGGCCTCCATGTGAAACCCTTATACCCTCAAAAGATATGCTTGCCCTAATTAGGGTTTTCTTAAATTAGCATTAGGGTTTCTAATTTAAAATTAGAGCAAATAATTAATAATTAATAATTAATAATTAATTATTAATGAGACCAAATAATTAATATTTGATTAAATCAATCAAATATTAATATCTCCCTCAATATACGTCGGATCCTCAAACCGATCGAAGCAGGTGAATCAGGGAGTGATTCCGCATATGACCATACCAAAATAAAGGTGCTCCGCTGCATGTCAAATATCCCTAAATAATAGGAGCATCAATCAAACATGTCTGAAAGACCCTGAATGAAAACCAAATGTAGAAATTCTGCGAATCAAAGTCAAGCCAAGCTCCATTATGACCCTCTATCCATCATATTAGCCTATGAAGGTCGTATAATAGGCCAATCATCAAATTTGTCAATGTCCATGAAAAAGGGGACATGACAATCCGCCCCTCCAAAAATTGCTTGTCCCCAAGCAATCTCGGAACAATGAACTACTCGATCCACCTGGATCCCAAGGAAAAAGTTGTGTAACAACCATCATGTCACCAATCAATCCATGTGAATAAACCATCAACATCAACAGCATCAACAGTATCAAAATCAGCAACTGAAAAACTGCACTCGATACCCAAACAACTATCTGAAGATCAACTGTAGGTGCCGGTAAAAGAAACCACTCTGAGGGACTCAAGCCAACTAAAATATCAACCCTGTCAAAATTAAAGTCCCTATCTAACTGATACTCACATCCAATTGGACCGTGGATATGACAATTATTGGTATCTGAATCACTGACACCAAAACTAATCTCTAGATGCACAGAAAAATAAGGAGCATACCTCACCGTATGACGCTGGTAAGAACCCCCAAACTCTGCTACTGGCACACTATTGCCAAACTGGGACTCAATGGATGGCTCCAATCTCGGCTCAACAAACATCACCTCAACATCCCTGCAAGGTAACATAGTAGAAAGGGTTCGTAAAATCTCCTCACCCAATCTGCTAATAGCACTAGAACCTCTGACAAGAACACCTTCTATCATCTTATGTGAGTCCAGACGAACACCTGCACTATCCAGCAAGTACTCCATGAATGGTTCAGTGCAGTAAAAATTATATGTGGAAGCATTAACATACTCCCCCACACACCCCAACTGATCTCTCTGTAAAGGTGGCACAACCAACTGTACCACACTGTCATCAATGTGAGAATAATCAATCTGGAGACATGACTCCACTGGTATCTCAAACTCATCAGAATCAGCAAGATCCAAATCCTGTATATGTGTATCAGCATCAACAACCCGTTCCTCAGCGACAACTGCAGGAATGTACTCACCACCAACCACCTCAATATACAAATGATCATCCATACTTTGTAAATCAACTCCAAAGCTCATATCAACAGACGGAGTATCAACAACTGTAGCATCACTGTCTAACTCTTCCATACGGAAAGAAACAACCGGTGAAACTAAGTCCTCAAAACTGTCCACTGTGTTCTCCTAAGTATCATCTGCAATAATCGGATCCTGAGACTCTTCTACAATCTCTACCATAGCTGAGAGATCATCAACCCTCAGTGCACTAACATCTGAGCACCCCTGTACACTCTGAGTGCAAGCATCAAACTCATCCTCATCTTCACTATCTCCTATCTCATAATCATAATAATCATGGGACATGCTACTCTCTCGTCGAAGTGAGCTGTAGTGCTCTCTCCTATGCTTAACAAAGCGATCAAAAGGCAACAACTTCTGAATTTGAGGTGGTACTAACTCCCACTCCTCATTCACTGTCATATACCGTGCGGGTTTGTTTTTGGATGTAAGATATGAAAGAGATTCATTCAACCTCTTCAAACTTAGTTTCAACTTCTTCATATCATAGTCCCATCGACTCTGAGTATATGAAGTCATCATGATACTTTACCCAAGCTACCCAACAGGATGGCAAGACATTAGCTCTGATGTGCCCAACAGGATGGCAAGAATTTAGCTCTGATATGCCCAACAGGATGGCAAGAATTTAGCTCTGATACCACTGTAATATCCCCTACCAATAGAGATATATGAAAGACACAAAACTCTAATACCAAAGACCAAAGCTCTGATACCACTGTAATATCCCCTTCAAATAGGGATATATGAACTATAAAACTCTGGTCAAAGATCCAATTTTTTGCAAAATAAATTCAGATTACAGATAAACAATAACCATATTAAATCTTACAATAATAGATCAAAGATCTTATCACTAGTTCAGATGAGTACAAATACAGTCCTCTCTTGTGCAAATCAAAGAATATTACAGATCTGGTCTTAAAAACCCTGAATTCATGCAAACTGGGAAATAACTTGCAATTTTGGAAGTCTCGGCCTTTCTATGTCAACACACAGGCGCCGTCGTCGGTCGATATATCGCCGATGTCGGTCACTGTCGATCTGCTTTCTGCCGACGTCGGTCTTCAGTCGACCGATGTCGGTCACTGTAGCCCTTTCTCTGCCGATGTCGGTGCCTAATGCGCTCTGTACGGACCTGTACAGACTTGGTATGGCCGCCAACCTGTCTCCTCTTAACCCCTGGTAGCTGAACAACCTGATCTCACGAATATAGATTCTAACACAAGATCTATATCTGTATAACTTATTAGATCAAAACTAAATAAAGAAAATACCTGGAAAGTTCTGTGATAAACTTCTGTGTGAAGTTATCTCTCAACCCTAGAATTCTGTGATAACTTCTGGATGAAGCTATCTCTCAGATCTGTATCTCTGTGATAACTTCTGGATGAAGCTATCTCTCAATTTGGCAATAAATCAGCTGATATCTCACAGCCTCTAAATCACACACAATGAAGAGTTGACGTTCTCCACTGCAAATGGAATCCTGGAACCCTTGGCTCAGTCTTCACAGAAGAATTTCTCTAATTTCAATAATCAATTCATACATAATCAATAATGGCCTCCATGTGAAACCCTTATACCCTCAAAAGATATGCTTGCCCTAATTAGGGTTTTCTTAAATTAGCATTAGGGTTTCTAATTTAAAATTAGAGCAAATAATTAATAATTAATAATTAATAATTAATTATTAATGAGACCAAATAATTAATATTTGATTAAATCAATCAAATATTAATATCTCCCTCAATATACATCGGATCCTCAAACCGATCGAAGTAGGTGAATCAGGGAGTGATTCCGCATATGACCATACCAAAATAAAGGTGCTCCCCTGCATGTCAAATATCCCTAAATAATAGGAGCATCAATCAAACATGTCTGAAAGACCCTGAATGAAAACCAAATGTAGAAATTCTGCGAATCAAAGTCAAGCCAAGCTCCATTATGACCCTCTATCCATCATATTAGCCTACGAAGGTCGTATAATAGGCAAATCATCAAATCTGTCAATGTCCATGAAAAAGGGGACATGACAAATTTATAATATTAGAAAAAAACAGAAATCAAATTTAAAAGTAGAAGCTTTGGCATAAATCTAAAATGGTTAAAGATAAGGATGACACCCTAAGGTAATCTTAGGGTTTGGAAATTGTTGAGGAAAAAACATCTTCACCAATATGTTTTAACCTATAACGATCATGTAAAACTTTAATAGGTAAAACTATAAGTAATTAATTTACATTAGAATTTACAAGTTCACAAATATATTTTAACCTATGATAATAAAACATGAATATGAATGCAATAAGTTTAGATTAAGATAAATCCACCTTTGAGATAGTGTGGAATCCAACCCAAACACATCAAGAGGTCTATGTCTCCCCATATCTTAAAAAGGTAAAACAAGGTTCATATTATGAAGAAAAAAATGAGCCAGCCAAAAGAATCATCCACAGGTAAAACTACTACCATTGATTGGTATGAGTACTATCCAATTTTATCTAGATCAAAAAGTAGCCTACAGTAATGGAGAAAGAGGCCCAGGTCTTAGAAAGAACCATTGGGTCCCCAAGGGGACCCAAACCATGAAAAATAACAACCCATCACAATCACGCACCAAATAGAGCAAAAACAAAGCAATGAAGACCCATGTAGGTCCTAATAAGAACCCAGAATAAGCAAAGTAATAGTGAAAGCTACAAAGGTCACAAAAGGGACCCAAATCCTAGAAATATCATTAAAATAAAAGGCAATACCTTCAAAATTAAAAGTAGTGATTTTATCTAGACCCAAAATTATAATAAACTAGTAATTTACTAGAACTAGACCAACCTTGATAATGAAACTAGGCCTAGGTCTTTAAGCAATGAGAGATAATGCAACCAAAAAATTCCAAAGGATCTTGTTCTCATGACTACTATAACTCAGTGCTTCCATAATAATGTAGAGATAAAAAGTCATAGAGATCAATTTGACCCTTGGACCAAGGCTTAGCCATACATTCATGGTGTTAAATTTAAGGTGCTCCTTCCTTTTAGAGTCCATTGACAAACTAAGCCTAATTTCCTAAGCACAAAAGCAGAGGTTAGAATCCTTAGTCAAAACATAACACTTGAGTATCTATGTCGATTGCCTTCCACTGATAAATGTCTGAAACATGATAAAAGGAGAATGACCCATGGTGAGATGGTTGAGAATCATCATGGTTCTCATCACAAGATACCAACTACAACCAACAACATATAATGAGAAGAAATAGAGCCATAATCCCTTATTACTCAATGGTTTTTGAAAAACCCTCAAGAATCATCTAGCCATCCATATATCAATCTTTCTCTATATGGAAAGGTACCATAAAGATTTCAAGATAAACCACCTCTTGAGTGAATAGGTCTTATAACCATGGGAAATAACTACTTATCCATTTCTCTTTACAATCATAAATTGGAGACCACAAAATTTAACAACAGATCTATCTAGAAATAAGTAAGGACAACTCCCATTGTACCACTACCCTGATAGCAGATCTCTTAGAAAGTCATATATAAGGACAACATGAACATAAATAAAAAGGGACAAAAGATACTAAATGTTGAACCCACCCAATAGGTATTTTCAGTAGCGCTTCCTTCTAGACCAATGTTAAGGGAGCATAAAAAGGTAGACCTGAACTCACCTTTAGGTATGTAGATTAGTCCCTCAAATAAGTTGTAGAGATCTCCATCATGAATCCCAATCCCAATGTTAGTAGATTCTAAATATTTCTCCCTTTTATATTCAAAACCATGCCCTCCAAGGCCATAGAGTCCACCTAAGTGAGAGCCAAATGATTTTCTTGGAGCATTCCACTAGAGAGATGTTGGGTCCATATACATAGTAAAAAAATCATGGCTTTCGAAAGAGTGGAAAACTAACATCATTAGGAAAGAGGAGTAGCTAAGAAAAAACCATTCAATAATAGAGGAGTACTTCTCAATAGTTCCATGAAGCCAAGTAGGACTAGAAAGTAGATCAAAATCCTTCCAAAATAATTTCTAATATTTTCAAATACAGTGTAGACCATGGGTAATTCACCTAAGTAACCCATAGTATAGAACCTTCCTTGTCTAGAGAAAATAAATTCTATACACCAACATTGAGTAGATCTATAACATTCCCATCATCCCCATCGTGATTGTAATCCTCCTACACTTCCCTAGAATTTTAATTTTCACCCATCCTCCCTTTCTTGATCATCATCCCCATATTTAAGTGTAATGCAACATGTTGTTTTTGACTTTAAAATTGAATTTTATAAATATAAAAAGTAAAACAAAAGTTAATAAACATATATTTCCCATGTTTTGTGTAGGACTAAGACATGTGGTAGGTAACATGATATATAAAAAGTTGGACTAATAGCCATTTAGATCAGTTTATATAACTTTTTCTACACTTATATGGTATAATTTACCTCAGGGCATTACCATATTGAAGGTGTGTTCCCAATTTGATAGTTCTATCCTTCCATATTTTGACATTATTTTTTAAAATACCTCTATGCCTAGTTATGGTATGTTTTTATGTGTGATACATAATTCTTATTGCATATCATAGTAAATACAAATATGTCTCCTTCAATTCAAAATGCTACATCCACTTTATTAGTAGTTTAAACCTGTAAAATGGGAAACAATGTGGAATTAGCTATGCTCAACGATAGTCCATGAGTTTCTAAGTTCTACATACATATCCAATATTCCAAGGATATAAATCAATCCGCTTATAGTTCTCCCCATTAAGTGTATATGTAAAATTATTATCATTCACTATATTCAAACTATGATCTAGATTTACACACTTTGAAAATGGTAGCTTTGAATTGAATTTAAGGAGTTTTACACTTGTATAACACCTACTCCTTATGATTAATTTATAAATTGGGAGAAATAGTGCAATAGTATTGAGGGTATAATAGCTTGAATATACATGATAGATAAGCTCTAGATAATTATATATGATCAATAACTCTAAATTGATATTTGATTTATATTCATCTATCTGGCTAATTTCCCGTGGGATTAACACACTAGAAAAATGGACCAATCCATATGAATGATTCACTTTTTAAAATTAACTATTGTTGGGCAAAGGATAAAATCATGAGAATTTGTCGGTATCATCTGAGTCTAATTTTTTCATTTGGGAAGTAGAATCGCTAATTTGATGATCTATAAGTTCTTGAGTATCATAGTTAACTAGTTTAAATTAGACTAGTGAAATTTATATAGGTGAGTAATAGAAACATAGAAGGCAAAGACCTATATATAGCATGTGAGTGTGTGATAATGTGGAATTAGAATCATATATGTGTGAAAATATTATGTAGGGTGAAGGTAGCTCAAAATTAACCTTACAATGTGTTTAATACTATTTTTTAAAATTTAAATAACTATGCAAAGCAATATGTTAATCCTATCTTATAATACTTTTTGTGGGGAACATTTCTTGAATTTAATAGTAGTTTTGTATTATGTAATAATTTAGGTGGTCACAATAAAGCAAGTTTTGTTTCTAGTCTATAAAACAAATTATAAAACAACTTGGATCAAAGCTACAAGAATGAAGCACAGATGACACAAGTTCTATGGAATTATAATGTGGTTAAAAATTGATCTACAAAATATAATGTTAGATATTATTTTTTCTAAACAAGCTATTAACTTCTATAAATATGAGGTATTGTGAAAATATAAACTTCAAAAATATAGTGAACTAGATTTAAACATTTTTGTGGAATGATAGAAATGTGTCCCACTTATCTTAATATTTTAGTGAATCTCCCAATTACAAAAAATCAAAATATATTAATCTATACATACTCACTTTAATAATAGATGATTAAATATTAATATGGTAGATATTTTAGGTGTTCAATTATAATGGGATGTATTTGATGCCTGTGTAATATATTTTATTTAAAAAAATAATATAATAAATCCCATGAAGATAAAACCTCAATAATACACAATACTCTTTCAGCCCATATGCATCAAACATTATTTATGAGTGAACCAATCATTTATTCTCAAATATGTTATTATCCACAAAATAAAGCAACAGTTAGAGGGAGTAATCAAACATGTTTTTTTAAGTATTGCATTAGACAAAAAGATGCATTTCCTCAATACTAAACAATAATATTTGTGTTCATATGCATCAAACATTAGTGTTGAGTTATAATTCACAAAATAAACCATAGTCAGAACGAGTTACCAAACGTGATTTTTGGAGTCTTGCATTAGATGAAAAGATGCATTGTCTCTACATATATATATTTTTAAAAGAAAATGACTTTTATTGGTATAGGTATGTATTAGGTAGGAAAAGATAAACATAAACTACTCATATATTTATCTAAAAAATAAATAAATATGGATCTCTATGGAATCACCCAAAAATAAAGGGTTTCATCAAAATTTAAATGCTAACATATGATTTTTTATCCCCCAAATTTTTAAAAGTAAATTAATAATCTTTATCTTCCTAAGAAAAACTTAAGAAAATTATGGAGAGATCCTAAAATGCAAGTCAACATGAGAATTGTGAAAAATGGTTTCGTAGAAATGAAATATTGACCCTACAGACATGTACAATTTTTATATAATACTAAATGACATTCCATTAAATTCTTTATCTAAAACTAAAAAAAAAATTATACAATGGCCAACATATGATTTTTTTACTACCAAATGTTTAGAACAAAACTAAAATTCCTTCCCATCCTAGGAAGAACTCGATGCCATTTTCATAGAGATTGAAAACCACAAACCAATATGGGAATGATAAGACATAGCTTTGGCAAAAAGAAACATGATCACGTAGCCCCATACATATGTTTTTGTTTATAAGAAATCACTTTTTTACGTTATATATGTATTATGTAAGAACAAATAATTGTAGAAAACCATATATTCATTCAAATATTAAAAAGTGATCCTAATAAATCATATTTCTTTGTTAAACTTACAAGCTCGACAATTTTAAAGGATGTGATCCTATTATTTCCTATATGAATTTAAAGCCATTGAATTTTAGGCAACACAAAAAGACATCAACATTGTTGTACTTACAAGAATCTAATGATTCCATATCACTAAAAAATATAATATAATTAAAAAAAGATGTAATCAATTATTTTTATTATTTAGAGGATGTATCTTACATTGATATGATATTAATTGCAACCAAAACTTGTTCATATTATTTCTCACAAACTTCTTTCTCTAAAATCATAAAACTAGAAATTTCATCATTTAAAAATCTTCAATCAAACATGATCATAGTTTGATATGAAACTTTATCTCATAAATGAAAAGTTCATATATAGTTTTCTTTTCTCAATATAGTGTTAAGGCCACCATTAATTTTAATTAATAACACATCAATTTTCTACATTAAAATATGGTGTAAAAATATTAGTAGCATCTAATGTAGTAAAAAATATATATGTTAAATATACTTTCCAACATGGAAACATGTGCTTTTGCAATTGACTCAGTCACCCTTCTCTATTTACCACCTAGTTAATGGTAGGCCAATACATCACCTCTTACCACCGTCAGGATTTGCACCCTAATTGCATCCACATTAGATACATATCAAATTTAGGTAAATGCAATCATATTCATCCTTTAATGTCCAGTTTCTACTGTTGATTAGTATGATATGCAAGGCACACTGTCATAGGTTAATGCTTATTGGAATAAATACAATCAAATTTTTAGCCATATTACATTTAATTTGAGAGAGAGATGACAAAGAAGGAAATCGTATTAAATAATAATTTAATAAGGTGGATTAGTCTAAGTTTGATGATAACGCATATGATGTTTTGTTTAAGGTATATGGACAAAACATTATTATTTCGACTCGGACAATCGATGCCAAAGAAACATATGGATGCAATATAAATACAAGTGCTGCCATACTGTTTCCCCCCCCCAAAAAAAAGAGAAGTGGTTTAATTTTTTACAAATTTTTTAAAATTGTGGAATTATAATATATATAGAGAGAGAGATTAACCAATATATTAGTTACCGTTTTTTAATCGAACAATGCTAAGCAGATTACTGCAGGGAAAATGACATTCCAAGGGGAACATGGCCTTTTATTTACATATATAGATGGACAGTTTATTTTTTCTTTCTTAAAAATTTAATGAAACAAGAATGATGTTTTTCTTAATGATTGTATTCATATAATAATATAATAACTATGATGCTTGTAGCAATGATTGTATTTTATATACATTATAGATGTAATCTTGTGTTATATTTATAATGAGTTTTATTATTAGTAAGATTTGAATAGTATACGAACTCAATAAAAGTATTGTGTCATTATTTTTATATATATATATATATGCAAATTTTAGAAAATCTTATGAAAATATAATATTATGATAATAAAAAAAAGGTGATACATATAATAATTAATTTTAATTAAAATAATTTTATAATTAAAAAAATTATTATTTTAAAATAAATTTTTAAATTAAACATTGATAATATTTTTTTTTAATAAATAAAAATTACAAATATAATTTTTAATGTAAATATACAACCATTACATAATTTATCATTTTTTTAATTAAGAGAATACTACTTATCCTTCATATTACTGAATGTTGTATGTCTATATCCACATTGAAATGATACATGATTATATCCTTATGATTACAACATACGTATTTATTACACGTTTGTAATCTTTCTTATTGCTGTTGTCTTTTGAATATTATTGTATAAAAAACACCCTTTGAAAGCCTAGAAGTGTATTGTTCCCTCGTTCTGGAAGATCTTAAATTAATCACAAATTTACTTCCCATCATATTCTTTCGTAACTAATTGTGCTAATGTTACAAACTAATAAAACTCCTCAAAACCGCAGGGCACAGTCTTAAATCTCAAAATGAAACTAAACGCCGTACAAAAAAATGAAACAACTCGTGAGAGCAGAATTCACTGTAAAACACTTCTTCATCCCTGCCATCTGTTTCATGGAACCGCTTTTCCATTGCTTGAGTGTTTGGGGTAGATAATGTTTCCGTTTGCACCTTGGTGTTTAAATTCATGATGTTCTTTTCCATTGTAGTGAGAACCCTTGAGCAGCCATATATTGCTATCTTTTCCACACTCTTCAAATGCCAATAACTCTGTGGCAACATCTGCAGTGCCTCACATTTAATTATTGTCAATATTTTAAGGGAAGACATAGCTCCTTCCTCCACTACCGGCAATTCCTCTAGCTTCTTCAGTGCAACCATTGAAAAAACCTCCAGCTTAGGAAATGCTCCTCTCTTACCAAATTCCTCTGGTAGCTTCTCTAAGCTGTAACATTCATTTATCACTAGGCTTTTAAGATTCTCACACTTGTGCAAAGAAGGTAGTAGCTTCAACATCTCACATTGGACCAAACTAATATAGCTCAGATGTTTAAATCCACAAAATGAATCTTCTATTTGAAGTAATTGAGGGCAAATTAGTAAGATTTTTCTCAATTTTGACATGGCAGTCATGTTATGGGGTAGGCTTTCCATCATTGTGAGTTTCAAGAAAAGAGACTGCATATCCTTCATGTTTTCCAACATTCCTCCTCGAATTGTTTCACCATAGTTTTCAAGCTCCAACCTTTTGAGTTGATTTAAGGGGCCCAAAACACTAATGGAGAGAAGCTTTCTCTTGTCCTTATTCCCTCTCCATCCATGTGGACAACCAAAAACACTTAGATATTCCAGAGACGAAAGCTGTGAGATCCCATAAGGTATGGTCTGCAGATCTTCACAATAACTAATGTCCAGAAGTTTTAGGGAAGTCAACTTAGAAATGTTGGTTGGGAGTTCTGTAATATGAGAGTTATGAAGATCTAGTATTTCAAGATTTGTAAGAGCAGTGATAGAGTTGGGGAGTCTTTTGATGATGGAAGAGACTAACCTGAGGCAAACTAAATGCTTCAAACTTCCTATACTTTTTGGCAAGGACTTCATGGCAGTCGATGACAAATCCAGCACCCTGAGAGAGCTCATATGCCTAATCACCTGTTCTGGAATTTTATTCAACTGAGGATTTCTACGCATCAAGAAGGAGCGGATATGAGAAGATTCGAATGTCTTTGGAACATTAGTCAAACCGTTATGCATCAATGAAATTCTGGGGTGTGCCGAACAGTCATCAATTGGAAAATCTTTTATACCTCTGCCTGCGTGAAAGTAGCATTTTTCTTCTTTTTCAGCAATTTGTTGTGCTAAATCACGCAAAACATCATGCACCCCAAACAACATCACATTTCCGTCAGAATCCTTGATGAGCGGTTCAATAAGGCAACGGTCGGCTAACAAATTCACGAATATCTGTCCTATTTTGAGAGGATCCTTTCCGGTCACAAACCCTTCTCCAATCCATAATTGAGTCACAAATGCAGAAACGATGACTTCATCTTCTGAGAAAGCAGAGAGGTAGACAAAACATAATTGCAAACAAATGTCTATGTCGGCCAAAGCATCATAGCTCAATCTCAACCTACCGTAGAGAGACTCTGCGTTCTGCAACCTCTTCAATGCAAATTCCCATTCATTTAACTCGGTAACGCCTGCCATCGCCTCCCCTATCACTTGGAGAGCTAAAGGAAGGCCTCCGCAGTTATTGCAAATCCGCCTCGCTGTTTCCTCGTCAATGCTCATGGGTTTATTTCCCTCATTGTGAGGAAAAGCATGAAAACAAAACAATTGCCAGCTATCTTCTTCATTCAATTCTTGTACGTGGACGACGGATGTAGGAGCAACACCCAACTGTAAGAGCACACTCCTACATCTGGATGTGGCAATGATGATGTTGGAGTTGTGGTGTGGGGAGAAAGGCACACACAACTCGCTTAACAAAGCGTTTGCATTTGTTTCCCAAACATCATCTAAAAATATGGCGAATTTATTTTGGCTCAATCTCTCACTTAACCATATTTTTACATCCTCTTCCTCTCTGGTGTCCAATCTTTTATCTATTTGAAGAGATATTTGCTTGACAAGATCATTTCGGAGATTTTTGAAAGAGGGGGTATTTGAAACAGTAAGCCAAAGCATTAAGTCATTGGAAAAAAGTCTTTGTACCTGACTGCTGTTGAACAACCTTTTGAGGAGTAGCGTTTTGCCAGATCCTCCCATTCCAACCAGGCCGATACGGGAAACACTTTTGTGCTGTGTAAAATCAATTAACTCGTCAAGTTTTGTTGACGCATAATCTTGTCCAACAATGAGGCGCTCCTCAATATACTTTATCTTCGGCAGAGGGGAAGAAGGAGATGGAGAGCAATCTGCAGATATGTTGGCGAGCAGTGTTGAAGTGGATTTCCTAAGAGAATCAATCCTCTCTCCAATCTGCTGCAGTCCTTGTCGATTAACCGCATCTTGCTGCAGCTGGTGGAGAAAAGCTATGAAAGGAGTTGACTTTAGATGTTCTTCCATAGCTGAAATGAGGCGAGTGATGTTTCTGCTCGTTTGATAACGAGCAATGAGATGCCAGGAAGATGGCACAGCGCAGTTTTGGGCCAAATCAAATGCTTCTTGGAGAAGATCATTCAATTTGTTCAGCCAGCCATTCACCGCAGAAGGCAAGGGATGGCCAGAGGATATATGGATTTTGCCAGAGTTCAAAGCCTTTCGGTACCTCTGCATTTCAATGTTCATGGAGAAAATTCTGTCGAGCAGATTTTTGAGGGCATCCAGCTCCTTCCTGCATCGCACAGCTATGTTGATCCGGTCAATAATTTGTTTTCCTGCCAACTGAATGGAGTAACCAACCATTCCAGAGATGAAACCAGGATCTGCCATTACTTCCTTCAACTCAAAACAGAAAATTGAAATTCCGATGAAACCGTTTTGTGGGTTTACCACAAACAGTGAGGAAGAATGCGTAAATTTAAGCTACAACTGATAATATAGAGAGATAATATGCTGCTTTATAGAGACAAGAAAGCGTTTTGGACTGAGCTAATTGGGTATTTGTCCAAGGTGGTTTTTGTCCCTTTTCAGGTCATATTGAATTTAGAGGATCACATTGCTTTTGCCACATCTCTATTTTGTGCCTAAGAGATATCAAATCCAAGAGTGACCTAGTATTAGGAATGTTCCAGTAAGTCGAGTGAGTGAGATCGTGCCACGCATCATTACCTAGCTTCCTCACTCATAAACCTTTAGAGTTTCAAGTCTAGTTTTATGTGAGCGCTAGAGCAAGGAAGAACGTGTCACACATTTCAATCATGTTTAATTGCTGTCGCATACTATTACCGAGCTTCTTCACTCATAAACTTTACAAGTTTCAAGCTAAATTTATGTGAGCGCTTGAGCAAGCAAGATCGTGCCATACATTTCAATCATGTTTAATTGTTGTCTGCACTACAAGCGTTTAAATCTTCAACTGTCGGTGACCATGCAGATGAGCAAGGAGCATCCATGTGTCAACATCCCGTCTACTCGCCATCTGACACAAAAGGACTAAGGCACAAAACTACCAGAATATCCAAGTTAATGAGATTCTATAATATGTCTCAATCTTGATTCTTGCACGGTAAACAGTTAATTCAAAGGCCTCCTAAACAAGCGGACAACCAAAAACCATTCTTGTGTATACATCTCACTTGATCGTGATTATCAAGTTAATAGACATTAAAAAGTTTTGTGATTGTGAAAATAACCAAAGACCATTCACATGTCAACTTTTTTACCCATGATTTTAACACATAAAATTAAAGCATTGATCCTCAATGATCACTCGCACAAGCAACAACTATCCATGTGTCTCCATCTTGCTTAATCATGATTGACACCTCTAGGAAGAAATCACAAAGCTACCAGATCATCCAATGGAGTGAGAGCCATCCACATGATGACATCTCAGTGAGTTACATCTTGCTGAAAAAGAAAAAAGATAGTATGGATCCCAAGAATATGAAGATGAGCGAGAATGTGCCACATGCTCTCATCTCGCCTAATCACGATTGATGGAAAAAGACATAGAGTACAATGCTTGATCTTATCAAGATAAGTGACTATCAGCTATGTGTCACACTCCAGGAAAAACAAGGATGCCATGTGCCAAGTCCCTGTAGGATTCAGAATAGAATTAGAACTGATCGACAATAATACTAGTTTTGCATATCAAAAGAAAGGCAATAGTTTGTTATGTTACTACTAATTGCAGAAATTGAGACTAAATAGTTTGAATCCTCACAATGTTCTTCACTCAATAAACTATTCTATATCAAATCCTATATACAGGGCCAAACAAAAAAATATTTGATAGCAGGAGTTATTTGAGATAGCCTATTTTGAGCTCTAGCTGATTAAAACTCATGATGCATTCTACCCTCTTTAGATAGGCAGAGTATTACACCAAATGTTTATAAGGTCTTTACACAACTGCCAATGCCATGGTAGTTGTGGCTTGTCCTTTACCTTATAAATTGATTGAGGTCTATTTCCAAAGAGAATAAAAAGAATGTCACACATTATCACCATTGTAGGTGCATCATTCAACAAATGATTGAGAATTGCTACATGTTCAATGAATCAAGCATGACTCAACACAGGATTTAACTCATAAAAAATAGTTAGGAAACACTCAATAATTTACATATCCAAGTTTCAAGAATCTTTCAAGATGAAATCTCAATCTCCCTCCCTCGATTGTAGTCATCATGTAAATCTATGTGTCCAAGATATTTTCCCATTGATTGAACTCTTTTTGTCAAAGAAAATATTTTAAGAAACACAAACAATAGTGTATCATTCAAGAAAGGATTCAACATACAATTCCCAACAAAGCATCATGACTAGGAAAAAACATGGATAACTCCCTAAAATATCAATTGAAAATATCTCAATTGAAAAAGGAGAATGTAATCAATCCATGGATATTATCAAGAGATGATATGATTATAATCCTGGATAACAAAAACTACCATAATTAGATCCTACAATCCATTAAATTTTTTGCAAATGAAAATGTTTGCATGTAATAAACCAAGGTTTCCATAACTAGATCCTACAATGCATAAAATTTTCCCAAATTGAAAAGCATGCAATCATCTCCCATTCATGAAATCATAATATTTTGTCTTAAGGAATGCCACTTTCTAGAATAACTAAATCTCTACAGCCCTGATGAAATGCACAACTCTGATTCTCTATTAGCACTACCTTGTACTCTACATGCTAGATATGGGAGATGCCGTAATATTTAAAAAAAATGTAGAGTGCATAGTTTCAAACATGACATCAATTTTGTGTATAGAATTTTGTGTCCTTTCTTTGACTAATGTTGTGTGACAAATTTGTGTGGGCATCATTGAGGTTAACCCTTCAAGGTTGTAGATAATATAGCATAGGTTCGAGTCCATACATATGAAAGTTAATAATATAGCACAAAATATCTTAAATGGGAGAAGCATGGGTGTGAGTTTCAAGTTTTCTTCATGTTTATGTTATCCCAAATGTCACAGACATTCTGGCATAGTCTTATTTTATTAAATTTAAATTAGACGTTTATATCTCTATTGTATGGTTTTGTTGTGATTTTATGTTTTTATTAATTAGATGTTATAGTTTACATAATAATTGATCTCACTGGAAACCACCATTTGTAACACGTAGTTTCTAAAAGTCACATGGTAATCACCATGCATTCAGACTCTTATCTGCAAACTCGAGTGCATGCCTAATCTTCTGTGTTGGAGATTTTATCTATCAAGTGAGCATCACCATCTTCCATGGCCTAATCCACTAGTCTCCACCTTCATCCATATGGTCCATGCAATGATTTTGTTAGGATGTAATAGATTTATTTGTTTGCATTGACCATCATTTTTAGAAACTGTGCATCTATGAGACGCCATCAATTGTATGGTGCAAGAGTGTTGATTGCGATCCTTCCTCAATGCAAATATGAATTTTTGTTGTCAAATATAACATTATTTTCTTCTATAGTCCAACATGATTAGAGAAAACAATATTGACTTGCTCTGAAATTTGCCATGTAAGCAAGATCCACATTCAAATCTGCATTGGACTGGTATGTGCCTCATCCTGCATTAATATATAAATATGACTTATAGAGTTATATTCAAGCTATTAGCATCATTATTTTATTCCATTCTTAAACATTTAGAATTAAATGAAGTCATGATTTTACAAGTGGTAGCTGAGTTTATCTAGATCAATGTTTCTATTTTTAACTATTTCCTACAGATATTTAGGCAATTAGTAGAGTCAACAGTCTTTCCTATAATAACATCTTCACATTTTTATCTAGTCAGAATGTAGTTAAATAGGTTTTTTCATATTTTTATTTAATAAATTCAAAAGTTAATTATTGGAGAACAACAAATATTTGAATGCATAAAAAATAATAACTTTTTATTGGTCTAGAAATTAAAATTTAATTAAGAATTAAATTGAATTGAATCCATTATTTATATCCCTTCGGGACTAATAATATAAATGAAGGAACGCCTTCGATATGAAATAAAAAAATACTTTCCATGATGATATGAGTCAGCAATGTGACCAAACATTGAGAATTTATGATATGGTGACATGTGAGAGACACCTCACGAAAGATGACATCATAAAATCAAATTTAAAATGGAATAGATAAATGGTAAAATTATTTTCCACAATTAATT
>JARHVA010003119.1:1010000-1077500 GCA_037957365.1 Torreya grandis
AAAGATATGTACCATGATTGAATCTAAATAGTATCTTTTGAGTCCATATAAGAGAAATTGTTAGGCCATGTCATCACCAAGGATGGTATTTCTATTTACCTTGAAAGAGTACATGCCATCTAACAAATACCATATCCTAATTTCATAAAGGAGTTCAAATATTTCTTTGTAAGTATTAGCTTTCTATAAAAATTCATTTCAAGATTTATAGAAATTGTGAAACCATCAAATGCAATGTTGAAATTGGATACCAAATTAGAGTGGAAAATTGAAATTGAAAGAGTGTTTCATGATATTAATAGTTCCACTTCCTAATCTCAAGTTTTTATAAACCTTAACTTCATCAAATATTTTTTCCTTATACTCATTTGCATCAAATCACACCATAGCAATAATGTTCATGCAAAAGATTGATGTCAAAAAACATCTAATTGCCTTTATGATTAATAATTTTAAGGATTCTAAGATTTTGTCAAGCGGTGAATAAATTTGAACATTATATTTATGCAGTAAGACTTATATTATTATGTCAGACCTAGCTATCAAACTCACGCATGAATAAAATGAGCTAGGCAAAATAAGAGGCAAATCAATGGTCAAGTTTAGATAATGGAATTAAAATGGTAAGAGGACAAAGTATTTCTCATTTAATGACATAGTCATATCCATTTATCTATATTAAATAGGTAAATCAAGCTAATATAATACGACGTGATTGGCATGCCCAAATCATTCACTATTTACTCACATGCACATGTAGTCCTCAATTAAATAGAGATAAAATACGATTCCCCATGATCAAATCATTTCACTACATGATAAAAAAGGATTTTAATATCAAAGACATTATGAAGAAATATATCTGAGGTGCCTCTCTAAGCAATAAGCTACAAATATAGTCGATTACTTTTACCATAAAAATTGGTAGTAAACACCCTTCAGGTAATTCCATAGCTCATAAAATTATGAGCATGGGATATTTTTCACCTACTATTTTCACAAATGCTCACAACCATGTCAATGGGTGCCACCAATGCCAAATATGTTGATAAGGATAATTAAATTTAACAAAGCCCTTGCAGAGTCTAATTAAAGGATGACCCTTGATATAGTGGAGTTTGGATTTTTTTGAGAGTAATCAAACTCAATTATTTAGAAGGATAAAAATTTATACTGAAAGCTATGAAAGCTATGAATTATTGTGCTAGATGGACAAGGGTTGTGGTGATAAAAAATTCCTGAGCTCAATACATGATTAGATTTATGTATTAGAATATATTAATTAGATTTGGGACACTAATTTATTTTCTATGTAATAATGGTCAAGCCTTTTAATTTATAGAGTTCACTAAATGGGCCTATAATGGTCATGTTATTATCAAGTCTTCTTGAAATTATTATCCATAAAAAAATGGCATAATGTAATCCACCAACAAGAATTTGATGGAAGCCATAAAGAAATAAACAAAAGATAAACAAAGAGTGTGGCATCTATTGTTAAATTAAGCAATGTGGGCAACATCACATACCTTCAAAGATTCCCCTTTATTATTGGTATATGGGCAACATCATATATTTCCCATTACTCTTAAATTGTAAATATACCAATTCATGTAGCTATATATGGAAGAAGATGAAATAATTCAGTCAAGTTTATTAGACATTGTCTGGATGGAGGATGCACAAATAGAAGCCTTACACAGCTTCAATGAACATCAAGATATTGTGAAAATGTGGTTCAATAAAAGATCAAAAATCAAGGTTTTAAGAATTTCATACGTAGTGATCCTATGGGATAAAGCACATGAAAATAAGAGACAACATGACACATTTATGCTCTTGGAGATTGGACCACAAAAGACCTCTAAAATTCTCTGTAACAATGCTTTTCACCTAAAATAATATCAAAGTAATGATTTAACCTTTTAAGTTAATGAGTAATTCTTGAAACATTATTTCATCACTAATCTAATTAGAGACATCTCATAATGACTATGAGTTATACTTTAGTGATAGTAATATGCTAGATTTACTACTTCTCATGATTATATTTCTTTATTTCCTTGAATATATTTCCTACTTTCTTACATTAGAATTCATATTTTCTTAGATTAGTTTTCCTAAAAAGCAGAACATTTAGAATCATTGCTTGCATGAAAATTATCAAAAGTATCCTAAGGGGGACGCTTAAATCATATTCAAATTGTATTAGTGAAAATTATTTATGATGAATTTAGATTCTTTGAATCAAAGTACATTTCATGGTTAAATATAAATTTTATCTGATTAGATAAGTTCACTAGATCTATGGAAGTTACTTTGATACTTGCATGAAACTTTTAAAAAGCATTTTTTATAAGAAAAGATCAACTACACATTTACAGGCTTAACACTTATATGAGAGATAATAAAAAATGATACAAGTCATATTTGAAGAGAATTAAATTGATTTTTTCATACACCCAGCTAATGGTGGTTCTCAACCCATTCTTCTAATTTTTATTAGAATTAAGAAGAAGAAAGTTATGGAAGAAGGAAGACCCATGGAAAAAGGATTATTAAATTAATCTATATCAAGATTGTGATACCTAACTAGAAATAGATAAATGCTAAGAGTGGAATTAGTGGCATCTTTCTTGTGGATATGGATGCCTAACTAGTAATAGAGCAATGCTCAACTTCCCATATATTTTATTTTCTAAATAAGTACAAAGTAGAATAACTTTCATTTTTTCAAAAACTCTCATATCAATGGTAAATTAACATTCACATGACCATACATGATATTAGAGATGCAAAGGGTTATTATGGTTCATGGGTATGTTGAAGTCTCTTTCACTGATCTAATTTATTTATTTATTTCTTATAAAGTTTATGATTTTGTCATGGTATGCTAAATCAAGATTTAGGGATCTCAAATACTCTGGATTATTTTTCCACCAAGTATCTATTTGTTTTACTCAATACACTCCATTTTAAAAAAATTAAATGACAACCCACATTAAATTGGAAATTACTTGATTATGTCTAATTTAATATAAAATAACCTTAAATTTCAACCTATGAGTTGTTCTATAAATTGATTGATTTTTTCATTAACTTAAATTTAAATTTAAATTAACATTGCTATTGATTTATCCTTAGAGACCCTTTGTTTGGTTTTCTAATCTACATTTTTAATGAAATTAGATTTTAATTTCATTTTATACTAACTCAGCTAATTAGGTATTTGTCCAAAGTTGTTTTGTTTATTTTCAGGTCATATTGGCTTGATGGGTTGACTTTAACTTTTTGACATGTCTATTTTACACCTAAAATATATCAAATCAAAGAATAGCCAACCATTATAATTATTCTAGCAAGCAACGGGTGAGATCGTGCCATGCATTTGAATCCTATCTACTTACTACCAGCAATACAAGCAGATAAATATTAAACCCTCAATGACCATGCAAATGAGTGACGACCATCCACGTGTCATCATCCATGTCCTTTTTAACAGGTTATATAGTTTTCCAAATATTACTTATGTAATATAGATAGTGGTTACTCTTCTAGACAACATTCTAGACACTAAGACGATCCCTACTTTGGAAGAGAGTATCGGTTTCAAACACAAATTCCAAATAAGAAACAATGAGAATAGACTAGCTCAGAATTTTTATATGATTTCTTATTATTTGGATGTAGTAACTGTTACAATTTCCCCTGTTGGAGAAGCCTTTGGTATACTCTCCCAAAAAACAATTTTTTGATTACCATAACATATTTTATGTATACTAGTTCAGAAAATAGATTCAATAGATATCAAATATATTATATCCCATAGACTACAAGGCCATAAATGGTTAACCTGTGCCCAGCTTATCATATCAAATCAAAAGGAAAATTAGTTAAATGGGGGACTATTATTTATATCTCGATTTTAAAATTATAACAAATGAGGGCATGCTTGAAGCACCATTTTTATTACCTGGATATGTTCCCAAAAAAAAATGACTGAACTTGAGACATTCTTTCAGTTGTCCAATAATGTGGACCAGAAATTGTAACTTTTCAGGATAGGAGTGATCTACAAGACCCCCTCAGCATCAGTAAGAAATAGTATACACATTGGGAGTACCTCCACCAAATAGGAAAACACATAGTTCATTTAAGTTTGGAAAAGGTTGTATTTAGGTACCAGCACCTAAAGGAGGTAGTTACCAAAACTCTTACATTTTATGTCAATAAAACTAGGACTGTGTATGGAAATACATCATACCCACATGACATTATATTTTCGAATTCATATGATGATACTAGAATGTGGAATAACATGCATTAAGCGAACATGTCTACGAGGGTGTTCCTAAGGATACGATATGACCCTACTATCAATCTTGAGGAGAATTTTGTAATTAATACAAGCATGAAAGTTTTTAACTGTTTTGTAAGTTTGTGTTGAAGTGCTATCTCTTCCAAAATTTATGTGTTTTATTAGAAATTTCCATTAAGTTTATATAATCTAGAATAGGTTGTGTCACTTTTTTTTCCATTTATTCAAATGAGACTTAGGATTAGTTTTAATGCTCATTAATTTTATATATATATATATATATATATATATATATATATATATATATATATTACTTTTTAGAGGCAAGGATATGCTATGTAGTTTAGATTTAGCCATATCTTTGATTATATTTATTGAGTATTTTGCAATTATTTAATTTGATAATTAATTGTGTTTGTATGTATATTAAGTTAACAACAATTTTCATAAGGTACTAGTTCTTGAACATTTGTTCAACTTAGGATAAAAGAGGTTAGTTTGGAAGGGCTTAATCCTTAGTTTAATCATAAACCCCTTTATTTAGTGGTTTATTTTTCATTCTCATTTCCTTTTTTTATCATGTCCACCAAAGGTTAAATCAACTCATCCACCTCAAGTAGATTTTTGAGTAATTTTAGACTCAGGTCACATCCAAACCATTTGATATTAATAACCATTATACTCACCACTATTCCACCACGTAGTTACTTATGAAACCAATACCCACCATTGAAGTAAATATTTTTCATTGATCTTAAAACATTACGGGCCTCCCTGTAAGAATTTGTGGGTGGATATAAACCAACACCAACACATAGACAAATGAACAAGGATTGGAAAATTCATTCAAATTTCATTTAAGTTTTTCTAAAATTTTGATCTTATCATGAAATCTCAACTTTTGTTCCACTACATATCCAAGTCTAAGACATGAACTTTCATTATAAACACTTAGTTTAGAAATTTTATTTTGAGTCCAAAATATGAGTTCCCAAGTGTGTTATTTTTTTTTTTTACAATTACCTTTTTTTCCCCTTTAAGTCATCAATTCTTGATGCAACCTTTTTCATTGACATGGCTAATGCACCTATTTTCATAAACCTTTTAGTTACCAATGTGCCCTCAATCACCAATTGACCAACACACATTTTCTCAAAATTCCATTGGTAATCGAAAACACCTCAATCATTGATTAGCCAATACACTTATTCCCAACATTCCATTAGTTCCCTAAATGCCTGAAATCATTTATCAGTTTGGAAAAAATTGTTCCTCAAATCGTGTCGATATCCAATCCTTTCCCTAAATGTTTTAAAAAATGGAAGTCATAATATCAAAGGTCACATTGAATATGAAGGATTAGAGCATTCCATCTTCTCTCTATAAATACGATAAATGAAAACTAAAGAATAGTTGTTTGACGATCATTTTAATTTTTCTTGATAGGAAAGGAGAACAAAATTTTGTGTTTGTTCTTCCAGTGAAAAATATAAGCGAAATTCTAGATTTTTGTGTTGAATAGTTTCTTTGTAGATATGTTTTTTTCTTTTGTTAATATATGTCTCTTGACTCTCAATAAATACTTGTTTTGTTCTCAAATTGGCATATTATCTTTCTATAATTCCTTCTTCTTGTGCATAGGATGTAAATTGTGTTTGCTCATCCATGTGTGACCCTTCACCTTCATTCTCTTAATTAATATTTTTAGTTGAAATTAGTAAAACTCAATACTATGTTCAATATATAAATATTATAAATAGATTTATTTTTATTTTTACTATTTTTAATAAAGGAAATCTCCCCTCTAAATAGAAGACGGAATTTTTTTTTCTCATTCACTATTATAAAATACTAGATTCGTCCAAGTGCTAGATATTTTACCGATAGATAATGGAGTGTATTTTATTTAGACTCAAAGCATCTTAGATACTATTACACTGAAACTTATTCAATTATTTAATAAAATAGCCATCAATTTAGTCGAACCATTTATTTGCATTGTTGAATCTTTCATTATCAATAGCATATATCCACACACACGATATACACACATATATATATATATATATATATATATATATATATATATATATATATATATATATATATGGCACTGACAATGATAACTATTCTCAGATTTATAAATATAAATAAAAAAAAAATACGCCAACATGTTTAAATATACTACAACACAATATTAAGATAATGTAAATTTAATACATTTCAAAATCTAAATTTAAAAAAATGTTATTTAACATATACACAAAAGTTATTTAAAATTTAAAACCATCTTCCAACATCGATTGCCCAAGTATAACCATAATCTACAAGGGATAGATTAAACTATTTTTTAGAGCCACTAATGACTTCTTTTCTAGCTTCAACAATTTCAATCCAAAAAAAAGTTATATTGTCTCGAATCTCTATTCGTTGAAAACTTGAAATAAAAATAATCTACACTGTAATATATAATAAATACATACATTTATCATGGATGTTGAAAATGCATTTAAATTATGATAAAGAAAATAATATACTCTGCCATGAAAATCTAATGCAATTTTTTTTAACAAAGATTTAAATAAGTAAATAAACATGTAGACCATATTAAAGTAATACATTGAATAATAAAAATTTAATGTAAAACAAAATTAACAAAGATTTAAATAAATATAAAAATTTGATATTTAAATATTAAACATTTATTATTATTTAAAATTTTATCGATTGATTCGTGTGTTTAATATAGAATTCAGAAAATTAAAATCAAGTTTATATATTTAATTGAAAATTTTAAATATTATCTATTTTTATTATAATTATATATATTATTAGTAATATAAAAGTAAAAATATTGTAAAAATATTAATATTCAAATTTTATAATATATTGTTAATAATATAAATATAAAACAATAATAAAATTAAGTAATATTAATAATAATTTTATTACAATTTACATTTATATTACCGACATAAATGTCATCATTTCACATTTCACCCTCGCTGCATCTCCTTTCTACTGGTTTTGACATGTCATCCCTCTATATATGACTATTCATCGAATTCCACATTTCAGCCTCACTGCCGTCTCTTTTCTACTGATTTTGACATGTCATCATTCCACATTTCACGCTCGCAGCCGTCTCTTGCCAATGGTCAGAGTAACAAATTCTATATAGTAATTATGTTAGGCTTCACATGTTGAATATAATAGCAAGGTTAATCATCATTCAAGGCCAAGCAAGCATATCTTTAGTGCTCAAACCATTTCATGATAAAATATTTTAAGCTATATACCAGACAAAAGGTATGATAGCTCTAAAAATCACATAATTAATTCTCAAAAATCCCATAATTAGAGCACTATTTTCCGTTTAGTGGGGAAAAATCGCACATACAATCACAATAGCCGCCTTCCGTCTCCTTGTGATGTCAATTGAATATTCTTCGCTTCTGTCCTCCTCTTCATTTTTCTCCAATGTATTAGGTATTAGAATATTACAGCTCAAATTTGTGTCACCACAAAAGACTTTCCATAGAATTAAAATTCTCTCTTCTGAATAGTTGGCAGCTTGTGGTCAAATAAGGCCTGATCCTGGTTTCGTCTGTGGAATGATTTGTTGTGCCATTGTTGGCAGCAGACCCCATTATTGCTCACTTAAACATTTCAGTCCGTTGCAGGAAAGAGTTGGACGCATTCAAACATCTGCTCGACAGAATTCGCTCCATCAACAAGGAAATGCAAGAGTACAGAAAGGCTTTAAACCCGGTCAAGATCCATACATCCTCTCACCATCGCGGGCGAAACCATGTGAGCGATGTGCAGAAACATCCTGAACTACTTTTGTCAGTCAAACCATTTGAAAGAATTGAAAGGAGAAAAATCAAAACCAGAGATTTCACTGACATCACATGGCCGAGTTTCTGGACTTGAAAGGAGCACAACAAAATCTTTCACTAAACACGTCGTGGACGAAAACATGTGAATGACGTGCAGAAACATCGTTTTACCTACTTTTGCAATTCAAATTATTTGAAAAATTTGAAAGGAGAAAAATAAAAAATAAAGATATTAGTAAACTCTTGCTATTCAAACTATTTGAAAGAATTGAAGGGAGAAAAATCTAAATCAGAGATTTTACTGACATCACATGACCGTCTAGATTTAAAAACAGCACAACATCATTTTTGACCAAACACATTGTGAACGAAAGCATACCAATGAAATGTAGAAACATCATAACCTACTTTTGGGTAAACATCATAATCTACTTTTGGGTTTCAAACCATTTGAAAAAATGGAGAAAAATCAGAACCAAAAATATAAGTAAACAAAATGTATCATTTCCGTGTCATCACATGATTGTCTGAAATTGAGAAATTTCCCCAATAATAAAAGACAAAGAGATAAACCTAATACATAATATTGAAAACAAATACGTGGAAACTTTCAACAAATTTTTAAAATTAAAAATATCAATCTAAATGCTGAAGCGTAAAGGAAAGCGAAGGTTCAAAATGCCTCTAATTAATATATATAGTATTGTTTCCCGTTATAATTTTGTTTTTTCATCTTGTATAATGTCTGCGGTTAGATTAATTGGAGATGGAATTGTATGCCCAACTCAAACATATTTAAAAAAGTAAATTAATTTTATGAATGGTGAGAAATACATTTATTGATATTAGTTAAATTTATAGATAGTATAATAAGGTCTACTATAATATATTTAATATCATAAATTAATTTTATGTAAGGTAGGTAATAAGTTCTTTTTCATTAGAGAAATATTGAAATAATAGTATTGGGCAATTAGTACTATATGGCAAATTTAATGATCAAATTTTATTAAAGGTAATATATTCATTACTATTAAAAAATTGATAATTTCATAAAGCCAACTCAACCATATTCAATATAATAAATTAATTTTTTTAATAATTTTATTAAAGGTAATTAAGTTGTTTTCTATTAAATTAATTCATGAAGGCAATAAATTACTTTTGAAAAAGGTGGATAGTATTTTTTTTTTTGCTTGATTAAACATATTGACGATATTATCCTAAAGCCAACTCATGCATACTCAAAATAATGAATAAGTTTTTTGAAAGATAAGTATGCTATTTTTCAATAGACCCTCATGAATACTATCAGAAAAAAGGTTAATTATACTCTAAAAATGAATTAATTTTGCAAAAATTAGGTAATAAATTTCTATAAATTAGACTAACCAGTGGAAAGTGTTGTACTTGGACAACTAAAACATGCCCAAGACACAAAAATAACTTTAATCTTATTTTAAAAAATGAGTGGAGGGAATCAAACCCCAAAATGTGAGTCATATCGAGCTAGATGAACCATACCACTTACTCAAACATAACTTGGGGATATTATTATAAGACCAACTCAAGCATAATAAAAAAATGAATTAATATTTTTAAATGTAAGTGATGCAGTCACAATCAAGGTTCTCAATGAGCAGATGTCTTTAAATACGTAACCATAAAATCTACACAATAGAATCTAAAATAATTTCATTTATAAATTGAATTTAGAGCATTTTTAATCTTCCTAGAATTTACTATGGAACACACATCCCACATACAATAATGAAATCATAATACCCTCATTTTTCACAAAGGCATAAGCCTTAGATCCAACTCTCTCACTCTTTCCTTTATCTTTGAAATGTTAAAAGAATCTACCCCTCTAGTCTGAACCTTTCTAAATGTCCTCGACCTTCCTAATTGTATTTATGTTTCCCCAATTCTTCATTTTATAGTCTTTCAATGATTAAAATATGTAGAGTAATTGGGGGAGGTGGGAGGGAGGAAGGGCTTAAAGTACCACTTTTTTCTTCTGAAAATAATAATAGGTGAACTTAGAGAGAATTTTAGAGACACCTAGAAAAATTATTTTAAAATTACATAAGAAGATGTATTATTGTATTTTGAACATACACACACACACTAGATGAGAAAATTATGTGAAATCAATGTAATTATGACAATTACATAGTATATGCATATGTATGGACACTTTTTTGGTCAAGGAATGAATTTTTGTATGAAACTTCATATATAGATCAAACAAATGTCAGATATTATTGAGTATATTTTTTATTGCTTATTTAATATATGAACAAAATGACCTTAACTTAGCCAAATTTTTGTCTTTAATGTTTTTACCTTTAAAATAGCATTAAATGGTATTAGAATCCAAAAAAAATCAAAAATTAAAATTTCAAGTGTATGAACACCACTTTCTGATCTTAACTTTAGACACACACACACACACACACACACACACACACACACACACACACACACACACACACACACACACACACACACACACACACACACACACACACACACACACACACACCCAACAATTTATATATTGTGAAAATATAAATTTTATAAAAATTAATTAATGGAAAAAAATGATTACACTATTTGTGATGATATATACATGAATCATAATAAGGTATTTTAAGTATAAATTAAGAAATAATTAAAAACTAAATTAAATTATGTATTAAAAAAAATTCTTCTCCTCCTTGCAAATTTATTTACACTTTTTAAAAAATAAATTGATTTTAATACTCAAAGTGTGCATGAAGATTAAGAAAACAAAAATAATAATAAAATTCATGTTGGTTGATCATTCATAGGGTTTTAAGATATGTCCAAACATCCTAATCCTAAAACCAATCTAATTTTAGATGGAAACTAAAAAAAACTAATAAAAACTATTATAAAGGGCATACGCCCTTATGTAAAGTGTGTGCATCCTTTATATATCTATAAAAGCTCATTATAAATGGAATACACCCTTTTTAAATGGTGAGAATCAATCTATGAAGTCCTTGCAATCTATTTAGAAGTAAAAAGATTCAATAAAATCATTATTCGATTGTGATATACCTTTAAAAATGGTGTGTGTTCAAAGTAGAAGGGGACACATACTGTATAGTCCATAAATAAATCAATACAGACTCTTCTAATCACAATTTTTGCCTTGTCATTTTTCATTTTACAAACATGAAACTAGTTTTTAATGCTGAAATCCAGGAAATTTTGCATTTACTTTGTCTCAATCATTGTAAACTCTTTATTTTTTTATTATTGGAATTAAAAGCATAAATATAGATAACAAGGTTTGGTAGGCACTGCAAAGACTTATTAAGGACATAAATATTGAAAAAATTTAAGTCAAGATAAAAAAGATAATGAAAAAGACCAGAAGATAATAGACCATCCACAAGAGCTTCTAGACAAGGTGAAGAAACTTCTTCAACACCCCTTAATTTTCCTATTTGAACTAGCATGCATGATTCCTTGGAATTTATTTTAGATACATATTAAGATGAGATAAAATTTAATCAATCTTTGATAAAGGATGAAATTCAATATTTAGAATATGTAAATAAAGAATTTGTATTGATCTATGAAACACATGGATAAACACAATATAATGAAACATCCAACCATCATGATGCTTTTTAGCATTATGATAATTAATATCACATAATGACCTCAATACATCTCTCTCCTAATAAATAGAAACTTATTTCACCTATAGAGTCTATTGTTAACAAATACTTGAAAATACCTTATATGGTTGAAGCGCTAACAACTTTCAATTTGTGAAATAATTTAGCTCCTGAACTCGCACCTTAAAGGATAATATAATGACTAGTAAGGTATTTGATTGAAATGGATGAGAGGATATTATAACCAATGCAAGTTGAAATTTCAGCAAGAACATTTAAACATCATGCTAAAGATGTATGGGACTATGAATTTGAAAAGAAACCCCATATAAAATGATGTCAACTATTTGTTCAATTGATGAAAATGTAAAAAATGTGTGATGTTATGCATAAATTAGGGTTAAGATCAATAAATCCATATGGAATAAGTAAATTAATAGTAAATAATACATTTGATGAAATAGGTAATACAACTCCAAAAAAATATAGTAATTCTTCAAGACAAGTAATAATGGATTATATAATGAGTAAGTCAACATCTAGAACATGATTTTTTAGTACAAAAAGTACAACCCTGAACATGAATAGGAAAAATCTAATTAAAGTATTAAAAATAAGGAAAATACTCAGTGATCCTTTAGTCATAAATGGATATGAATTTAGTGGTAAACTGCCAAAATAAGATAATGCATTTTTTGAAGGAAAAAGTCATTTGATTGATAAATTTTTGATAGGATAACACAAGGGTATCACCTAATATAAAATATGTTGTTAAAAGAAAAAATGTTATAAAAAATTTGAGCCACAAGTCAAACATTTCTTGGATATGTCTCGAACATAAGTTTATAAAAAATTATTGAAATAATTAATGGTAAATTGATAAGTAACCAAAGGTCATTTGAGATGCGCAATCCTTTCTATGTTAAAATAAGCCAAACAATAACCACATGTTGTTTTGGGATCCATGTTTAATTTGATATGTTGTTTTTCTATTTTTTATCATATATATTGTACTTTACATACTAACAAGATTATATAGGAATGTATGGTGGATTCTCCACTTAAAACATCAAAAAAAGTTAATCCAAAGTCTGTGTCAAAGAACTGAGCAACAATTTTTTTTCTAAAGAATGTTTAGATGGAATATGTGATACTTGTGGTAGTTTCCCACATCTGAAAAATTATATAAACAAATAAAATTTTACATTAATTTTTAAAGTAACTAGTTTATTTTAGGAATTACAAATCTATAAAGAATGCATTAAAAGATTGAAAAGGTTCATCAAGATATAAGTTGGTTACAACCCAAGTATTTGTAATTGATTCATGTTCGAATTCAAGAACAATATTATCTACTAATGTTAAATACACACACACCAATAAAAATGGTCGGATAATCAATTCACAGTTCTACAAAGACAAATTCCCACTTGGGACAATTGTTTAGATTTTATACTAAACTAAAAACTACACACTACAACCATAAAATGTTATTCAATATCAGTACTATAATTTAAATCAAATAGAAATTTTCATGCATATTAAATTCAAACACATAAATTATAGCACAAATGATAGTATAGATATTTTGAGGGAGTGCCACTTTTACATGATCAATGGAAAATCACATTATCCATATTTTTCCAAGGGTATTTTAAGATATTTTATAAAAATATCAATGTAAAATAAATTGTGTTCAATACAATGTACATTTGATTAGATGATTATATAGTATAGTTTAAGAATTATGAAACGTTTTACTAGTTAAACAAGATGCATAAGAAGAATGGGACAAAATATTTTTGGAGTTTCTTGGATGTTGGTCATGTAAAATGTGAACATTATGGTGAAACTACATGTGTATAAAGAGCCATTGCAAAAGAGTATGGAAAACATAAGGATGGTGATGAGTTGATCGATGTTGTAAGTATTGTGACCTGGTATAATGTTCTCAGGGATCATATCAACATAATAATGTGTAAATATTATATTTTTTAATGGAGGAATAAAATAAGGAAATGGATGAATATTTAAGCATGGTATCTCAATCATGTGATTTCCACAAGCTCAAATTCTAGTTCATCCAATATTTATACTATGGATATGAAATGCTTTTATTCATGTTGTATGGAATGAATTTGAGTAACAATAATTTTTTGGCTAATGGTATTGAAGAACCCTAATGCCTATGGAGACTAGAAATTCATTCTAATGTTATTAATAGTTGATAGACCACATCTTATATTTTGCATAACTAGGTACAATTTATTTATAATGTAAATGTAGCCTTTAACATTGGTGATATTTTATTCATCTCCTATATGTACTTAAAAATTTATTACAATTTAAATGCATGGATAATTTTTATAGTAATTTTACTTGTCGACAATGATGAAGGAATAAATTTTTATTTTTATCATTGTGTAGAGGAAAAAATATTAACTAGAAATGTCACATATGTAGGAGACCTAGTTCATCCCACTAGATTTGTGGTGGTTATAGGAACTTGATTTCATAGATAAGTTCATAAAAAAAATTAGAACAATGGCTATTTGAGGAATTTTAAATGAATAGGGTGATACTTCATTATTCATTTTTTTATCTCTACAAATATTGAATTGAATTAAATTTGATGGAAAGCCTCATAACAAATGTTTATGAAAATTTCATGAATCTAAGCATGAAACAATTATTGAAACACTTAAAATTGCAAATGATCATGAAGGTATGTTGCATTGACTTGTAAAGGTTAGTATTCATTTAAAGTTATATTTTTAATTAGTAAAGTTAAATTATTTGATTTAGTGTATTTTATTTTATAATTATTTTATCATTATATATTTATTTTTGTTTGAAATAATTACTAACACATTTAATTTAGGTTAGAGATTAAAACTTCACATGGTTATTTATATGAGTGAGAATATTATCATATTGAAAAAAGAGATGAATAAAAAATAATACAATTCATATCTACCCCTCATGATTTGCTTACAACACCTGTAGAAAGTTTGTTATCTCTTTTCGATTAAAAATGAGAAAAATCTCTTCAAGGATGTGTTGATCCACCTTTAAGTTTTGAATATAGGATTTAAATGATCATATACAAATTTTACTTGTATGTTTATAGTCTCATTTTGATGTTTTCACTAAGAATTTTTGTGGATTGCGAGAGAGTCAAAAGTTTTGTGTTTTATTGATTAGATTTTAGTCCCTAAAGGGAGATTTGACTATGATAAAAAAATGTATGATTATTTATTACTCATAAAAAGTGGTAGATGATAAAATAATATATTATATTATTTAAATAATCTAATTTTCAGCTGTAGGAGATGATGATTCATCTTTACCCCTCATTATTCTCTCTCAACACATACACAAAGTTTGTTCATTTTCTATGCTTAAAAATGAGAAGAGTCTCTTTAAGTATGTATTAAATCAGTTAATTTTTTTTTATTATAGGTAAAAATGGAGGGTTAGTGAATGTAATAAATATATTTATACATCCATTCGGATATCTCCTTCAAGATGGTTCATCGATTGGGTGAGTCAAAATTTGCATGTTCTACTAGCCAAATTTTAGTCCCTAAAATGATATTCGGTCCTTATAAAAATGTGTTACCATTTATCCCACATAATGAGTGGTAGATAAATCTTATTATGGTGATCATAAGACTCAACCATCTAACTTTAGGATCTAATGGTTCATCTCTATGCCTCATAATTTACCTGTAATGACTGTGCAAAGTTTGTTTTATTTTTCCCTATAGAACAAGAAGATTTTCTTAGAGGATACATTTGGTTCCATGAAAGTTTAAAACATGTAAATAATGTATGGTGAAAAAAATTTAATTCATTCATTTATACCCACATTTGGATGTGTCTGTGAAGATGGTTCATTGACTAGTTGAGTGAGTCAAAATATAAACATTCTACTGACTAGTTTTTGGTCCCCAAAGCAAGATTTGGTTGCGAAGGAAAATAATCCACCATTTATTCCTCATACTGAATGGAATATAATCATATAAATACTAATAAAAAACCCCATTTAACTCTAATATCAAACAGCTTGTCTCTGCATCTCATAGTCCACTTGTAATGCTTGCACAAAGTTAATTATATTTTTTCCCTTAAAAATGAGAAGAATATCTTAAGGGATTATTATGGATGATTGTAAAATTCAAATCCTAGGAATTATGTTGGGTGTATGATATTTATTCCAAAATTTACATTATAATATAGACATGCTCATGAAGATGGTTCTTCAATTGGGTTAACAAGTTAAAATGTATGAGTTTTATTGACAAACTTTTGATCCTTAAAGTGATCTTTGGCTATGATAGAAAAATAACACAGTTTATTCATCATTAGAAGAAGATAATAATACCCAAGGAGGTGTTCATAGGACTCCCCATGAAACTTTAGGACCTAAAAGATAATTTCTACTACTCACAGGTTGCCTAAAATGCTTTTCCAATGTTTGATCAGTTTATGCCCTTAAGAATGAGAAAATTGTCTTCAAGGAAGCATTTAGATAAATACATGTTTTGAATATATGGAAAAATCAAGGGAATGGAAATACAATTCATGTTTTTATACAACAATATATATGTGTAATCACATAAAAGTGGTAATTAGATGCTAAGAGTGTTGCTTGAGTTACCCTATTCCTATCTTAGCCCTAGACCTATCATAGAGCCTTAAACTTAATTTTCAAGTCATTAAGTAGACCATAGTCACCTACAATCACTCAAAACAAATTCTTGGGAATATCCTCTTGGATCCCAATCCAATTTTCTCATTAGTCTACCAAGTAGACAATAACACCACATTTGGGACACTACAACCACATGGCGCTAGTGTCCCTAGCTACATGCTACTATCCTTAGCCCTAGCTCTTCTCAATGGATACTTTTTTCAAATACGTTCTCCTCCTAAGGTCAAGCCTAAGCATATTTCGTTATCTAAAAGAGAAATAGAACCTTGTAAATATAATTTTAATTGGCTTATATTCACTAGATGGAAAATAGATACAAAAGCACATTTAAACCAAAGACAAGTTGAGAAAAATTAATGTATTTGATCCCTATTATACAATAATTATGCATGATACCATCTATAACAACACTAAACCTAGTTTTAAAATATTTCAAATCTCAAGAACATTTAATTCCTTCAAGTCCACTCTCATTCTAGCATTCACTTATACATGCATCAAGCACTAGTTGAGAGAATTACATTGGGCTTACCTATTCGAAGTATTAGTATTTATAATGACATATTTTTAACAAGGATTAGGGTTTACACAGTAAATTAGGTTTCCCAGGAATAACACATAGCTCTAAGTTTCATGTGAACAAGAACATAACCTAAAAACATAGGTGCAGGTGCTCCCAAAAAATAGGAACAATCATGCAAAGGGGACATTATCACCACATCAAGGAAACTATATAAGCATGGAACTACTATCCATATGGGGTGCTACTATGTAGTGAGTAAATAGACAATAGAATCTTATTGATGACACTTAGAACTATCCAAAACATAGTTTTTAGAACCCAAATCTTTGATGATAGTCACTTTTCAAATAATTTTATATTCAAGCCTATTTATTACTATTGTTAGAAGGTCAAAATAAATCATAGGTCATAAAAAATTAGTACTTAATTAATATAATTTATTTAACTAATTTAGAACTATAGCCCTTTAATCTAAACATAGGATTTTCATTACAAAACCCTAAAATTTTTAATCACTTGGTGAACCTATATTACTTTGAATATTTATTTAAACCCTAAATTATATTAATATAAATTTTGTTCAATCAATTCAGAGATGCATACTTCTAATTTTATGTTTTTTAGACAACCTTGGTAATTAAAATCAATTTAATATTAGGGGTTTAGTCTATTTTACATATAATTTAAATTGTTGCATACAAACCCTATATTCCAAAAACCTTAACCCTAGATGTTTTTAGTGTTTTTATCCTTTTTCTCTTATTTTCATTATCTACTATTAATTTTTTAGCATTTATCTATTTTATTGTAGTAGCTCTATTTGAATAATTAAAAATTTACTATAAAAACCAAATTTGAATAGTGTAATATATTCATAGGTATCATATAGTCTTTGAACAACCATATATCTAAATTTATTCATAGGTATCATATAGTGTGATCAGAGGCTAAGAACCTGGTCCTATATGTTATCCACCATTCTTAATGTGTTAGTAGTGCTAGTTTCCTTCCATGAAGTACCAAAGGTGAAGATATCTAATTACCTCTTCAACATTGACAACATTTATTGTTAGTGTTTCTAAGCTCTTTAGCAATTTCAAAAACATGATTATAGGTATATTTTGTTGTATTTTTTAGTTATATCATGTGTAACTTACCTATAAATGTGTTGTAGAAGCTATGTATTTACATGTGGATGTCTTAGAGGTATAAATGTTAGTTGGAGAACAAGAACATGTCTCTTAACTACAAAAAACTTGCCTTTTAGGATTTATTATTATGGTGTCTACCACAAACACATACTGAACATTATATATAAGGGATAAGCGATAAAACTATATGAATTGGATATACATGTGAGGGTTATTTTAGTTTTTGTAAAAAAAACTTATGGTTTTCATTTTACATGTATATGATGTTACCCTAGAAATTGAAATTTTTATCATATTAGGGAGGGAATTATTGAGGTCAGAATGGTAATTGCATATATTAACTATGAATGATTAGAGGCCAAGAATATAGGGTCCTAGACATTATTCACCACCATTATCATATTGGTATTGCTAGTTTTATACCATAAATCACCAGAGGTAGAGATATCCAATAGTCACTTGAACATTGAAAACATTTATATTCAATATTTCCAAGCTCCTGAATCATTTTGAAAATACACATCTAAGTGGATTTTTAGGTCATGATCATGAAATAATATTTAATTTTACTATCTAGACATGTTGGAAGTAATGGATTTCATGTAGGTTTTTATAGGTAGAAATGTCAGTTGACGAATAAGAACTTGTCTCTTGATCATAAAAACATTACATTTCAAGATTGATTACTATAGAATCTACCACATATTCATCTCAAAAATTCTATTGATGTTTTTTAGGGCGAAATTATATGGATTCAAAATGCATGTGAGGGTTATTTTATCTCATAAAAATAAATTATGATACTTTTTCTACTCATGCCTAAAGTTACCTTAATTTTTTAAAATTTTCTCATACTAGGAAGGCCATTCTTGATGCCATAATGGGTACTCTCTCTCTCTTGAGTAGGCATGATTTGTGGCCAAGAAATAGGTCATAGATGTTATATACCACCTTTGACATGTTGGTAATCCCAAAGTTTATCCACAAAGCAACAAAGGTGTATATTTCCACCTGTCACTTCAACATTTACAACATTTATTTTCAATCTTTCCATCCTCATAAATAATTATGAAAAAATTGGATAGATTTTGAGGTCAAGATTTTGAAAGCACATTTCATTTTCATATATAGACATGTTTGAAGTGATGGATTTGTAAACAGATGTTCCAAAGCTAAAAATTTCAATTATAGGATACGAAATTATCTATTGATTTCAAATAATCTACATTTAAATATTGATTACTATGATGTATATAATGGGTTCCTCTCCAAAGTTAAATCAAATATCTCTTAAGTGTAATTATAGGGCTTCAATACACATATGAGGTTTTCTTCATTTCATGCAAATGACTTATGATTTTTGTTTTATGTTCATCTATAGTTATATTTAAAAATGTAATTTTCTCATACTTAAAATGGTGTTCTTGAGGTTGGAATGGGTACTCTGTCTCTCAATTGTGCATGAATAAATCCCAAGAACCTAGTCTTAGATGTTATCCACCACATTATACATGTTGTAAGTGCCTATTTTTATCCATGAAGCAATGAAGGTGTTATGCCTATTTTTCACACCCCCTTAATTTTTGTAAAATCAATAATTTCTACCATAGAGATGACCCAATCATGAAATCTAAAACTGTGTTGGGGACCTGGTCAATTAATAGTATATTTATATGCATATTTTTTATTATGAAATGTTAATGATTAGATGATGAATTTATGTTTATTTTTCAAAGTGGTTTCAAAAATCATGGTGGATAAATAAATAAAATACACATATATATTTGTGAATGTGATCAGTTATCTTAATTTTTTAGTCAAAGTAGGTTTTGAGATAGTATTTTAGTTATGAATTGACTTTCAAATTTTGATAGTTTGATTAGATTTATGATAATTCTTTGATTTTCATGGATGATGTGATTATTTATATAGAATAAATAATGATAGTAGTTTAAAATCACTATATTTGAAAATCAATGCATCTCTTTATTGAAAATATATTATGAAGATGCAAATTAGATTTAAGGATCATTTTGTTTACTACTTATGGTATAATAGGCATTCAAAACATTAGTGCAGATAAGTTGATTTGATAATGGTGTTTAAAGTCCCAAGTTATATATTGTATATTTTAAAGTATTATCCATTTTTTCTAATGATGTTTTGACTTATTTACCATAATGCATAGCCTAAGATCATTGCCCTCATGTTTCGTAAGTTCTAAGGACCTATTTGGCATCCTATGTCTAAGTCATTATCAATTCAAGATCCTAGTAATTATTTGAGTCTATGTTTTTAAAACATAAATCCTGAAGGTTAAGGTTGGCATGCTTATTAAGTCCCATTTGGCATAGAAGTTCTAAGAGTGATGTCAACATAGGACTTCTTTCATGAGATTTTTTTAAAGAAACAAGGTGATTCATTAGAGTTAGACATTTTCTAAACCTTCATCCTTGCATGTATTTTCAATACCTAACTTGTTTGTAACAAGGAGGTTGAAATTAAGTTAAAAGTTTATCAATAATACATATGACTTGTTTTGATTTCAAATCAACATGACACAAGATGCCAAGTTGGTAGATGATCGGTGATTGATGAACATCATGGCATAGCACAAGTTGGCATAAACATTTAATTAGAATCCATATTCATGAACCTTTAGGATATGCCAAGGATTTGGTGGTAAGGTGGAGTTAAGACTGAGTGGCCATGCCTCAAAAAGTGGAAGTTAGAATGAGATTGGTAGGAATAATTAGTAACAACTAATTTTGGTTGTGTCAGTAATAGGGTTAGCAAAATTGCTAAATGTGTCTTTCATAAATATGAGCTAATAGGATTTGATAATTTAGTTGAGTTGGTTACAGTGGAAGGTAGCAGAGATAAGTAAGGTGAATTTCTTATCTTGTGTTCATTTTTCAAAGTTTGGATGTAGAAGCAAAGCCCTTTTAGCTAGATTATTGAAGTTATAGAGGAAGAATTTTGAATATTTTGGATAGGAAGGTTTTGAGGGTGCATGTTTAGGTATGATTCTTACAGTTTTGGATAAGTTTTGGAAGTTATCTATGGTGATTTTGAATTAAGTTTACATTTTTATAAAGAAAATAATCTCTTAGTTTCACATAAGGGATAAATTTTGGGTCTGCATGACATTCACAGAAACTCTAAGTTATGAATGTTTTTTTATGATGAAATATAGGCTATGTTATGATAAAGTTTTGCAAATTTGTCTATGTAAATGGTCTAAGAAATATTTGATGGGTTTCTTTGAATACATTTGAGAGATTGTTACTTGTGTGATTGGGGATGTTGTTAGCTATGTGTGAGTCTTGTATGTATGGTGGGGAGAAAAGAAAGTTATAGACTTTCAATTTTTAGTCATTATTCCCATGCATGCAAATGAATCTTTCCTGGTTGAAATAGAATGATGGATCAAGTTGTTATTCACATGGTTCTTTAAGAAGTTGATATTTTATCTTTCAATGTATATTGATAAAATTTTGTGTATTTATATGTGCTTAAAGATTGCACAACCTTAAATAGATTTTCATTGAGAACTTTCAATCTATGAATGAATATTAATGATAATGACTTTTAGTTTTCAAAGTATTTTGGGTCTTTGAAAGAATAGAGAGTTGTTTTGTTGGAAGACTGATTTTGAAATACAATGAGTATGGATTTTAATGCATATTATTAATGATTTATGGGTTTTATTTATTTCAAGGGTCTATTTTAAGAATGCATGAAAGAGATTATGGTGCATGCATTTTCATTTTTCTTGACATAGAGTCACATGCATATTATAGAATAAGTCTGTCAAGATTGAAACAAGGTAAGTTTTTTTGGTTCTATATAGAAATTCTAGATTTGATGGTTTTTCAAAATTTTAAAATAACTTCACATGCCAGGTTTTGTAAGTTGATGGATTTGCTTGGTGGCATGGATATCTGATGGTTTAAAAATGTCTTTGAAAAGGTTTTTTTGTGTTTGTTCTAGTGAATAGATCATAGGGTTTTGAATACTTTGTTTCGTAAACCACTAATTTGGAAAATCATAGACATGTTTACTTGAATGTCTTTTATGAGGCTTTACTTTTTTTTGAAAGAATTTTGAGGTTCCATCATTGTATATTTTAAAACACTTATGTTGAAAGGTTTTTGTGGGAATCTCAATTTTGTGATTTCTAATCATCTTTTATCTATTTTGGAGGATTTGACTGATTACTATGAATGCATGTCAATTCTATATTTCAAAAGAAGGTTTTAATGGATAGAAATTAAGTTGCATCTAGTTTTTGTTGTCATGGATTTTTTTGTTGGTTTTCAGAAGCATGAGCTTTATTTTCTGTTGAGGCAAATCCTATTTGTTTGATAAGAAAGTCATAAGTTGATTATGTATAGAAAGATTTAATGGTTAGTCAGTTATTCTACAAAAGATGATTAAACAATTACAAAAATATGTATCTATGGATAGTCTTGAAGTTATGAGTTCACCTACTAGTTTTCAATTACTGGTGTAGTTTTGTTGTTCAGATATAAAAATGAGATTTCTATTAAAATTATATCTTAATATTGAATTTTTTAGCTTTATCTTGGAATTGGATGCTAAAATCTTAGTTCTCTGATGAACCTAATCACATATAATTTAAAATTTATATGAAGATTATATTTTGGGACACTAATGATAATTTTAGACATCATTTGGTGATTTTATTTTAAAAATATTTTTCTATAAATTGTGTCTTCAATTTTGGAATGGTTAGTTTATAGTGAATTTGGTGGAGATATAAAATATTCATGAAATTTATCATGATCTTGTGAAATAAATGATGATTGTATGGTTTGAGGATTCAGTTGGTTAAAGATAAAATTATGCATTAGTATCTCGTCTTTTCTAATAGATCAATGAATTATTTTTAGTATATCAGATACTTTGTGTATTCAATTTGATTAAGATATGTCAATATATTGAAAATATTATTTTTCATTGCTAGATAAACATGTGACTAATTTACAGTCTTAAAATTCTAATTTTATTTCAAATTGTTTCAAAATGTCTAAATGACACCAACCTAGTTATGCTATGAGTAGTGATGATAGGCGTTGCAGACAAAATTTGGGTAGTGATATAAATCATCCAAATTCTAATAAAAACATTCCAAGAGGTGGTTTTCATGTCAATATTTGGCAACAAGTTCCATAGGAGTACCATGAATTCTATACATTTTGATGTGTCAAATCTTGAATTCTAGATTGTCCTTAATAATCTACCCTTTAATACAGTCAATAGAGACCATAGGGGAAATAGAGGTTTTTATGACCATATGTTTACAAAAATAATCCCTTCACAAAGTAGTTATTCTCATCATCTAGAAAACAATCCATGGCACCTTCCAATTCAGTCCCCTAAAATAATCCAATAAGTTATTGAAGTTAATCATGTCAATCATGCCACCTAGCTTGAAATTGAAGCCATCCATGCCAAAAATAATATAAATATAGCCATTCCTTCAGCTCAACCTTCACCTTCTCATATAGATCATGTTTTTAAATATTAAAGGTTAAGTATAACATCTTCCCATAGTGAGCCTATCTTGGGATCTAAAAAGTTAAATTTGGGAATACATGGTTATGTTGGTAGGAAAAAGACATTGGACATTCCTCCTTCCATTACAGAAAGAAGAACTGTAGAGAAAAGAGCTAAAAGTGAAGATGAACCTGATACTCTTAGGAGATTAGAATGATAAAAAGGATAAAATTAGAAGTTGATGATAGCATAAGTGACTCTAGGATAAGGTTGGTGCAGTTTCCTACAATAGAAATAGAATATAATGTGTATCTCAAAGCAAAAGATAAGCCTATGATTAAAGTAATTTCACACTCATATGATTATTGGAACTCTAGGGGTTAAATTTTGTTGTTAGTTGAACTCTTTCATGGCATAACTTTTCACTTTGAGGTGAATACTTTAACTTTAGTTTTTGATAGTTTTGATGACAATATTTTTAAAATACAATAGACTTAATATAAATATATATGCTAAAGTTATTTTTGACATGCATTATGGTTAATATAAATGGATTTTTATTAATATTGTAATCACCTATTTTATAGTTGATACATATATTCTATTATATTATTATTTGATGAGGGTTCACACCCATTGAGATTAGTACCCAATCTATATTTAAAAACTTGATCAATTAAGACTTTTAAATTCTTAATTAAATTTTGCTTTAATTAATAATTGTTTATAATTAATTGACTTCTTAAAGTCAATTAGTTACAATATATTAATAAATAACTAGGTTATAACTTATTTTTTAACTAACTTTGGAGCATAAAAGGAGAATAAGAACTCATTTAGAGATGGAAGAATAACATGTATTGAGGACTTATACATTTTTTGAAGTTAATAATTCATCTCTATTTTTTCTATACAACTTCTTTGAGATAGTATGACTTTTGCAGATGGACCTAATGGCACTTTATCTAACAATTGAGTAACTAATTAGGCAACATAGATGTATCTAGTTTTTATTATCATTTATGATAGATTATCTAAAGATTTCCAAGCTTAACATCTTTTGATGATTGATATTTATAATCCTATATTCAAATTCTAAGTATTCAACATGAATAATGATGGATGCTTTGCTATTTTTCAACATTTCATTGATCTATTTTGACTTAAAAGATCACTCAAGTTATTGTAAAGAAAGATGTTAATTTTTATCAATAAAATTTATCTTTTATGATAAGATGACTCTCCTTTGAGACTCACACACTTTATTGTACTTATATCAACTCTAATTTTAAGACAATTTTATTTTTCAATTTTTCTTAATTTAGTTTCAATTTTTGTTTCTTAGTTTAATCACCTGTTTCAATTCTACTTTTTTTCTTTAGTTAGTCTCGTAGATTAATACTCTATTTTATTTCTTAGATTTAAAAAGTAAATAATTTATTTTTTTAGTTAGTTCTTCCCCTAGATATCATTATGGTGATAAGTTCTTATTAGTTGTTAGTCATAGATTTGATTATTAGTTCTTTTGGATTTTAGTTTTCTGTCTTATGTTCTATTTTAGAATTAAATGTGTTACTTGTTTATTTTTTATGTTTTTCTTAGATAGTTTAATTTGAGCCTAGGTTTAATTTGTTATTAATTTGTTTGGTCTTTAATTTTTGATCTTTTTCTTATTTTAATTTATTTCTTAGTTTAGACTTAGTTGTCTTAGATAGTTTCTTGTTCTTTCTTAGCTTAGTTATTCTTTGTTTATTTTATTTATCTTGTTTATTAACTATTGTTTGTTCTGTTTCTTGAGTTTGTTTGGTTTGAACTTTACTTGATTTAATTCTTATCTTATCTCAAAACTATTTCTTTATATTTTTTGTTTGTCTTTTGAGATTAACTTGGAAAATATTATAGCAAGAAGCAAGATATATATATATATATATAATAGGTTTTTATTCTTCAATATATTATCCAATTCATAATTTTTTTTTGTTGGACATAATAGATTACAATTATTATCTAAACTGATTCATGATTAGATATAGTGGATTTTTGATTTTTATAATAGAATATGTTACATTTGATAACTTATTGATTATTTGTTGAAACTTATTAAAAAAAAATCCTTACATCTTTTGGATCATTATTGAACATTTAAACACCCATGATTAGACTGGTATGATTCTACATTAACCTTTTTGATAGGTGAAAGGGTTGATTATTTGACCATACAATTTCCATTGTTAATAAATTTGGTGAGTCCACTAGGGATGTTTGTTCAAAGATTTGATTTGTCTTAAGTTTTGTTTTCTTCTTACTCATGGCACTTGGATGATAATAACCTCTTATTATTCAACCTAGAATTAAAATTGAGGATGATCAAGTTAATGTTACTTTTAATTTAACATGGTATAATCATCCTAAAACTCTTCATCAAGTCATTTAGGTCATAAAATAAGAAGAAGAAATTGTAGAATTTGAAGTTGGTTGGTATTCAAATCTTACCCACAAAACTCAATGAGATATTTTAAATTTGAATTGAAGAATTTAAGAAGATAGAGCTATAGTTTTAGTTGTTAATCTTAGGCCTAGAACTTATTTTATTTTAGATTATTTTATATTTGATGATTTTGTTTTGCCTTCTAAAATTGATGTTACAAATATCCAATTAAATCAATTACATCAGGTTCAAAATAATATATTTGTTCAAATAGAAGATACTAAAGCTTTCAATGGGAGAATAATCAGAAGTTCAAGTAGAACAAAGAATATAGCATTTGATTTATAGGTTTTAAAATAGGTAAAAACATTATCTTATTAAAGGTGAAGACAAAAAAATTCAAGCAGAACACCAGATAGTTGTAACTCCATGGATTTCAACAAATCCAATTAATGTTGGAAACTATCCTAGTAAGTTGCCTTATCTTAAAGTGTTGAATATATCAAAAGAAATTGGTGTTCCAAAAGAATATTGGGAAAATTATTTATAATCTTTTAGATTATTTTGTGTAACTCTTGGAATAACAAGTAAAAAAAATTGTTTAAGATTTTTTTCCAAACACTTGAAGAAAAAGCTTACCAAGCATTTATTAGTCCATCTACCAAGGTTATTGATACTTGGAGAGAAATTGAAGATTGGATAGATTTATCTTTTGGAAAAGCTAAAAGATAATTTTTACCTGGTTAATTACTTTATAAAATTTCCCTTGATCCAGGTGAGACTATTTATGATTTCTTTGCTAAGTTTACTAAATTACGTCAAAAGATCCCACATGATCTTAGAGCTTCTAAAAAGTTGTCTAGACTTTATTTTTATAAATATTTACCTTTAAAATATAAAATGGATCTAGAAGATAGAGATATTAAAAAATATAATAAAACTATAACATTCTATAATAAATATGAAAAGAATCTCAAATGCATTGGATTTAAAGAAAGGTCATTCACAGGTTTAAAGTTTGATAATTCAAAAGTTCTAAAAGCCATACAAAGTCTTGGTGATGACTTAGTCACTATTAAAAGATAGTTAAATGATAAATCTTATTTCTCAAATAAAAATAGCAAAGAAGATAAAAATGAAGATATTGCTTATTACTATAATGTTTGTGAGCTAAATCATAATCTAGATCCATGTTTTGATGTTCTTAAGTTCAAGAAGTTTCTTAATGGAAAAGATGAAATATCTAAAGATCTAATCTATAATATAAACATTATTGATGATCCATTAAAAAATGAGAATGATTATGTTGTGAATACTAGAAATAAGGATTATAGTTCTTCTCAAAATAATAAAATAACAAGTAATAAATTTTCTTTTGATAATAAAAGAAAAATAGTTTAAAATAATGCTAATAATTTAAATGATAATGCCACTAAAAATAATCCTTTCTCAATTGGATATAATAATAGTGAATATCAACATTATAAGATTAAAAAATTTAGATAAATTGATGCTCAAACTTATAATATAATTGATTATTTATCAACTATTAAGGATGGATTCTCTTTACTATAGGTAGATAATCTTCTTAGATATATTGATAAGGTTAATGACGATGTTATGAATCATAGAGCCTATGTAGGCTTACAAGAAGAAAGCATTAATGAATATATTTATGCTCAACATTTTGACCCTTTTTCAAATTATATTCTTTCTTTTTATGTTATAGTTAAAATTGATAACAAAATAATTTATAATTATAAATTAGATATGGGTACCTCAAATAATATAATGACTAATTTCATTGCAAATCAATTAGGTATATCTTATAAAGCAAATACTAGGAAGCTTAATAGTGTTGATTCTAGAGAAACTAAGCGTTGTGGTATGTTTCATGATATAGTCATTAAAATTGCACAAGATGAAATAATTAGATGAATGATTATTGTCTATGTGTTGGATATTCCTAGTAATTATGCAATGTTATTAAGAAGAGATTGGTCTAAAGCAATTAGGGTCTTTTTTGGAAAAATTATAACATGGGTTCTTGTTAACAATGTAATTGCTTTCATAAAAAGGAAAGATTTCTATATTACACACATTGAGTCACCTTCTAATTCTAATATTTCTTATATTGAAACTAAAATTGGGAATTATGAATTTCAAAATTTAAATGAACCAAAAAATCACTATGAAGAAATATTTGAAAAGAACATTTTATGGTCACCTTACTTTGATGGAGTTTGTTCTCAACAAGGTAATGGTGATGAAATTTGTATGATTTCTCCTATAAGTATAATTTTAATATTTATTTATAAGAAAAAAAATATTATTTGATCTAATGTACCTATTTTATCTTATCTTTTATAGCAACTAATTATTCAAGGAAGGCTTGCTAAATGGCTTTTACATATTCAAGATTTTGATCTTGAATTTAATCTTCTAAAATAATCAAAAGTGATGAACTAGTAAAACACTTAGCTAAAAATTCTTCTTCAAACATTATTTTTTTATTTTTTTTAGTTGATGAAAAATTAATTGCAAAACCACATTTAAAGACCACGAAGATTGTTGAGTTTTCTTAAATAATTAAGTTTGGTCTTGAAATGAATGAATGGGACTGTTTGTTGGTTAAAGATGATTAGTACCATGATTCGGTTTATTATTTTCAAAATCAAGCCTGTCCTAATAACTTAGATAAAAATAAAAGATGTTTCTTAAGATTAAAAGTGTTAAATTTCTATTTTTTCTAGTTTTTTTAATTCTATCATCATAGAGATGGAGTTTTGTTGAGATGTATTACACATAATTAAACACAAAAAGTTCTTATAAGTAGTCATGAAGGAAGTTATGGTGGACATTATGCTATGAAAACAACCACTTATAATATTTTAAGAGAATATTAGTACATGGGACTATTAATTTTTTGTTTGTTAGAATTTGTTTTAATTCTATCGTCATAGAGATGGAGTTTTGTTGAGATGTATTACACATAATCAAATAGAGAAAGTTATTAGAAGTAGTCACGAAGGAAAATATGGTGGAAATTATGCTATGAAAACAACCACTTATAATATTTTCAGAGCAGATTGGTGGACAAAAATTTAAGTTTGGTCTTGAAATGAATGAATGGAACTGTTTGTTGGCTGAAGATGATTAGTACCATGATTTGGTTTATTATTTTCAAAATCAAGCATGTCCTAATAACTTAGATAAAAATAAAAGATGTTATTTAAGATTAAAATTATTAAATTTCTATTTGTTACAATTTTTTTTAATCTATCGTCATAAACATGGAGTTTTGGTGAGATGTATTACTCATAATCAAACACAAAAAGTTCTTAGAAGTAGTCATGAAAGAAGTTAGGGTGGAAATTATGTTATAAAAATGACCACTTATAATATTTTAAGAGCAGATTATTATTGACTTACTTTATTTTATGATGTTTATAAGTTAGTTTGTTCTTGTTTGTCTTGTCAATTATTTGTTAGAGGAGATAAACTACATGCAATGTCTTTAAACTCTCTTAATTCTTAAAAAACCTTTTACAAAAAGGGGCATTGATTTTATTCTAGATATTCATCCACCTTCATCTATAGGTCATAGATGTATTTTAACAGCCACAAATTATTTTACTAAGTGCCCTGAAGCCAAAGCACTTAATATTTCAATCATAGGTAAAGTAATCTCTTTCTTAGATTTTTTTTTTTTTTATTTGGAGTCCCTTATGAAATTATTCTAGATAATGGACCTCAATTTATTTATAATGAACTTTTAAAATTTTTAGAAAAACACTTGATCATATCTAGTCATTCATCTAAGTATTATCTTCAAGGTAATGGACAAGTTGAGTCCACGAATAAAAATATGATTTCAACTATGACAATTCTAGTTTGTGATAATAAAAAAATTAATATCTCAATATTTTTGAAGATTTATGGGCTGATAGGACTATTGTTAAGATAGTAATTAGATATTCACCTTTTATGCTACCATATGGTTTTGAGGCTACCTTTCCAATAAAATTTTATATGTATTCAGTTAAGATTGTTTTACAATATGTGGCTCAAGGTATAAATTTAAATAAACAATGATTACATAATTTAGTAGCTCTTGATGAATCTAAAGTGAAAAATTGCATAAATTAGAAATATCTAAACAAAAATTTAAAACAAAAATTGATAAAAAGCTTTCTAACAAAAATTTTAATGTTGGTGATCTAGTCTTAACTTAGGATAAGGCCCAGAAAGATCTTGGAAAACATCACAAGTTTGATTTATTATGTCTTATACCTTATAAAATTTCTACATTTCTTGAAGAGAATCCTTTTTATTTAAAAGATGTTGAAGGAAATTAGATATGTTACTTCGATAATGACCATCATTTAAAACTATTTCATGATTAGTTACTTTTTCATTTTCTTCATTTCTTTGTTTTCCTCTTTATTTTTGGTTTGTTGTTTCCCTTATTTGATTTGTTGTTTTTGTTGTCATTTTTATTTGGTTAGCTATTTGATTTGTTTTTCTTTACTTTTGAAATATCAATGAAGGTTGTAAAAGGAAAAGCATCACATTGTGAAGGAAGACTACAAGGAAACTGCAAATTTGTTATAAGTATTAATTCTTTTTTTAGAAGTTACTCTTACAAATTCAATTTTTATAATAAATGAATAATATATGCTTAGTTGTATTTGGTTATTAAAGTGTTACTTCATTTTTACATTTTATTCTTAAGGAGGCATTTGTATTAGATTATGCATCTAGACCTAACTTGTTATACCATTCCCTTTCTTCATGCCACCCTAGCCAAACAATCCATCCCTTATTGAAACTCATTATTAAAGGAGTTTGTACTTAGCTTCTTGAGAAATGATTTATCTAGATCACACTCTCAATATTATGCCTTTATCAATAGGCAATTTATTGTTGCTCAAATTTTTTACACAAAATTGACTAGCAAGGTAGCTAGTGTTATACTTATTTTACATGCCCCCTCAATTTTTTTAAAATCAATACTTTCTGCCATAGAGATGACCCAGTTATGAAATATAAAACTATGTTAATAACCCGGTCAATTAATAGTATATTTAAATACATATTTTTTATTATTAAATGATAATGATTAGATGATGAATTCATGTTTATATTTTAAATTGGTTTTAAAAATCATTATGGATATATATATATATATATATATATATATATATATATATATATATATATATATATATATATATATGTATATATGTATATATGTATATATATGTATATATGTATATATATGTATATATGTATATATATGTATATATGTATATATATATATATATATATATATATATATATATATATATATATATATATATGTTAATGTCATCAGTTATCTTGATTTTTCAATCAAAGTAGGTTTTGAGATAGTATTTTAGTTATGAATTGCCTTTTAGATTTTGATAGTTTGATCAAATTTATGATGATTCTTTGATTTTCATGGATGGTGTGATTACTGATATAGAATATATAATGATAATAGTTTGAAAGCACTATATTTGAAAATCAATGCATCTCTTTATTGAAAATATATTATGAAGATGCAGAGTAGATTCAAGGCTCATTTTATTTACTACGTTTGGTATAATGGCCACTCAAAACATTAGTGTGCATAAGTTGATTGATAATGGTGTTTAATATCCCAAGTTCTATATCGTATAGTCTATGGTATAATCCATTTTGTTTAGTGATCTTGTGATTTATTTCCTAGAATGCATAGCCTAATATCATTATTTTAATGTTTCATAAGTTTTAAAGACCTTTTGGCATCCTAAGTCTAAGTCATTATCAATTAAATATCCTAGTAATTATTTTAGTATATATTTTTAAAACATAAATCATGAAGCTTAAGGTTTTCATGTTTATTACATCCCATTTTACATAGAATTTATATATGATAAATATTGATTTCAACCTAGGACTTGTTTCATGATATTTTTTCAAAGACATAAGGTGTTCCATTAAAGTTAGACATTTTCTAAACTTTCATCCTCATATTTATTTTAAATACCTAACATGATTTTCATGAGGAGGTTGAAATTAACTCAAAGGTTTATCAATAATACATCTGACTTGTTCTAATTTCAAATCACCATGACATAAGATGTCAAGTTCGCAGATGATATGTGGCTGATGGACATCTTGGAATGACACAAGTTGGCATTTTCATGAACTTGTGAAATATGTCAAAGATTTGGTGGTAAGGTGGATTTAATACTAAGTGGACATGCCTCAAAAAGTGGAAGTTAGAATGAGGTTAGTAGGAATAATTAGTAACAACTAAGATTGGTTTTGCTAGTAGTATGGTTAACAAAGCTACTAAATGTGTCCTTGGTAAACATGAGCCAATGGGATTTGATCACATCACTAAGTTGGTTATGATAGAAAGTGGAGGAGATAACTAGGGTGATTTTCTTATTTTGTGTTAATTTTTAAAATCTCAAATGCAGAAGAAGTGCTATATTAGTTGGATTCTTGAAGTTAAAGAGGAAGAAGTTTAGAGATTTCAAACATAAAGGTTTCAAGGGTAAATTTTTTGGTATGATTCTTAAATTTTTGGATAAGTTTTGGAAGTTATCTATGGTGATTTTGAATGAATTTTGTAATTTTATCAAGAAAATCATCCCTTAATTACATAGATGGAATAGATTTTGAGTTTGCATGATATTCATGGAAACTCTGAGTTATTTTTGAATAGCTTTTCATGAAAATGTATAGGCTATGGTATGAGAAATTTTTACAAATTTATCTGTGTAAATGGTTTGAGAAGTTTTTGATGGGTTTATTTGAACATATTTGAGATATTGTTACTTGTGTGATTGGGGATGTTGTTACATGTATGTATGTCTTGAATGTATGGTGGGGAGAAAGCAAAATTGTAGGTTTTCAGTTTTAATTCATTATTGGTATGCATGCAAATGAATCTTATCTAGTTGAAATAGAAAGATGGATCAAGTTGTTATTCACATGGTTCTTTGAGCACTTGATATTTTTCTCTCTATATATAATGATAAATTTTTTTGTAGTTCTATGTGCTTAAGGAATGTGCAACCTCAAACATATTTTGGTTAGGAACTCTGAATATATGAATGAATATTGATGATAATGAATTTTGGTTCTTTGAAAGAATAGAGAGTTCTTTCGTTCGAAGCTTTATTTTGAAATACAAGGAGTATGGATTTTAATATGTAGTATTAGTGATTTTTGGGTTTTATTTATTTTATGGGTCTATTTAAAGCATGCATGAAAGAGATTATGTTGCATGCATTTTCATTTCTATTGACACATAGTCACATGCATAATATAGAATAAGTCTATTGACATTGAAACAAAGCAAGTTTTTCTAGTTCTGTGTGGAAATTCTAGATTTGATGGTTCTTTAAGTTTTTCAAATAACTTGGCATGATGGGTTTTTTAAGTTTACATATTTTCTTGGTGGAATGGATATCTGATGGTTTCAAAATGTCTTTGAAAAGGTTTCTATGTGTTTGTTCTAGTGAACATATCACATGGTTTTGATTTTTTTTTTTTGAACCACTGATTTGGAAAATCATAGACATGTTTCCTTGAATGTGTTTTCTAAGGTTTTAATTTTCTTAAAATTATTTTAAAGTTCCATCATGGTATATTTTAAAACATTTGTGTTGAAGGATTTTTTTGGGAATCTTGATTTTGTGATTTATGTTCATCTTTTATGTATTTTGGAGGATTCGACCAATTACTATGCATGCATGTCAATTCTAATTTCAAAAGGAAGGTTTTAATGGATAAAAATTGAGTTGCATATGTTTATTATTTCCATGGAATTTTTGGTTGGTTTTGAAAATCATGAGCTTTGGTTTTTGTTGAGGTAGGTCCTATTTGTTTGATAAGAAAGTCATATGTTGATTATGTACAAAAATATTTAATGGTTAGTTAGCTATTCTACAAAATATGGTCTAAAATTACCAAAATATGTATTTATGGATAGTCTTAAAGTTATGAGTTTACCTACAAGCATTTAATTGCATGTGTGGTGTTAAGGTTTAGATTTTAAAATGAGATTTATATTAAAAGTATATCTCAGTATTGAAGTTTTTAGCTTTATCTTGGAATTGGATGTTGAAATATTGGTTTGTTGATGAACCTAGACACTTCTCATTTGAAATTTATATTAATATTATATTTTGGGAAAATAATGTTAATTTCAAACATCATTAGGTGATTTCATTTTGGAAATCTTTTGTTGGAAATTATTTCTTCAATTTTGGAATGGTTAGTTTATAGTTTATTTTTTGGAGATATAAAATATTCATGAAAGTTATCAAGATATTATGAAATAAATGATGATTATAAATTTTGAGGATTTAGTTGATTTAAAGATATAGTTATGCATGACTATCTTGTCTTTTTTTATGGATCAGTGAATTATTTTCAATATATTAGATACTTGGTGCATTCAATTTGATACAGATATGTATATACACTTAGAAAAGTTTTTTTGTATGTTGAATACACATATGATTGATTTTTATTCTTAAAATTTTAAATTTATTTTAGATTGTTACAAAATGTTTAGATGGGACCATCTTGGTTTTGCTAGGAGCAGTGATGATAGCAATTGGGGATAGATTTTAGGTAACAATTTAAATTAGCCAAATCCCAATAAAAACATCTCAAGAGGTAGTTTTTATGCTAGAATATTTGGCACAAAGTTTCATAGGGGTGCCATGATGTATATACATTTTGATGTCTTAGATCCTGAATTCTAGAATTTCCTTAACAACCTACCCTTTAATCTAGTCAATATAGGCCATAGGGAAAAAAAGGTTTTTATGTCATTTGGAGCAAGAAACCCTTCAAAAATTAGTTCATCCCATCATCTATAAAATAATCCATAGCACCTTCCAATTCAATCCCCTGGTATAATTCAACTAGCTATTGAACTTAATCCTATCAATCAAACCAACTAGATTGAAATTGAGACAATCCATGCCCAAAACTATGTAAATCTAGAATTCATTTAGATGAAACTTCACCTTCTCACAAAGAACCTATTGTAAAACATAAAAGGTTAAGTCTTTCATCTTCCCATAGTGAGCCTATTTTAGGATCTAAAAAAATTAAATTTAGGAATACATGATTATGTTGGTAGGAAAAAGACATTGGACATTCGTCCCTCCACTACAAAGAGAAGAAATACAAAGAAAAGAGATGAAAGTAAAGCTGAACCTGATACTCATATGCAGGTCAAAATGTTGAAAAATATCAAATTGGAAGTTGATGATAGTACAAGTGACGTTGGGACAAGGTTGGTACAGTTTCCTACAACAAAATTGGAATATAATGTGTATCTCAATGCACAAGATAATCATGTGATTGAAGTACTTTTAGACTCAGATGATTATTGAACCTTTAAGGGTTAAACTTTTTTTTATTTGAATTCTTTAAAGGTAAAACTTTTCACTTTTAGTTGGATACTTTGACATCATATTTTGATAGTTTTGATGATAATATTTTTAAAATACTGTAGAGTTAATACAAATATATATGCTCGAGTTATTTTTGACATGTATTATGGTAAATATAAATGGAATTTTATTAATTTTTAACTTACATATTTTATAGTTGATATATGTATTCTATTATATTATTATTTGATCAGGGTCCCCACCCATTGAGATTAGTACTTGGTCTATATTTAATAGCTTGATCATTTAAGATTTTTAGATTCTTAATTAAATTTTCTTATAACCAATAATTTTTTTCAATTAATTGAATTCTTAAATTCAATTAATTAACATAAACTAATAACTAACTAAGTTAGTTATAACTTATTATTTAACTAAGTTTGGAGAATAAAAGGATATCAAGGACTCATTTAGAGATATAAGAACAATAGGTATTGAGGACTTATACATTTTGTGAAGTCAATTATTCATCTCTCTAATTTCTATTCAACTTCCTTGAGATAATAGGACTTTTGAGGATGAATCCAATGGTACTTTATCTAATGTTTGAGTATTTTCTTAGGCAACACAGGTATATCTAATTTTTATTATCATTTATGATAGATTATCTAAATATTTTGAAGCTTAATATCTTTTAATGATTACTATTTGTAGTCTTCTACATAGATTCTAAGTGTTTAACTTGAATAATGATGAACACTCCATTATTTTGTGACATTTCATTGATCTATTTTGATTTTAAATTTGTCACTCAAGTTATTGTAAATAAAGATGTTTTTTTATCAATAAAACCTATCTTTTCTACTAAGATGATTTTCCTTTGAGATTCACACACTTTATTGTACTTATATCGATTCTAATTTTAATATATTTTTATCTTTCATATTTTTTTTAATTTAGTTTCTATTTTTGTTTGTTAGGTCAATCTCTTATTTCAATTCCACTTTAGTTATTTAATTAGTCTCTTAGAGTAACACTCTATTTTATTTCTTAGATTTAATAAGTAAATAGGTTATTTCTTTAGTTAGTTCTCCCAGATTTCATTATGGTTTTAAGTTCTTGTTAGTTGTTAGTCATAGATTTGATTCTGAGTTCATTTACATTATAGTTTTCTATCTTATGTTCTATTTTAGAATAAGATTTGTTACTTTTCTATTTTTTAGTTGTTTCTTAGATAGTTAGTTTAATTTGAGCCCAAGTTTAAAATTTGATTAGTTTGTTTGATCTTTAGTCCTTGATCCCTTTTCTTATTTTAAGTTGTTTCTTAATTTAGACTTAGTTGTCTTAGATAGTTTCTTGTCTTTTCTTAGCTTAATTGTTATATGTTTCTTTTCTTTAGTTCGTTTTTTAGTTGTTTTTTGTTGTGTTTCTTGAGTTTGCTTGGTTTGACCTTTACTTGATTGAATACTTATCTCAAAATTATTTCTTTATATTTCTCATTTGTCGTTTGAGGATAACTTGGAAAATATTACAGTAAGAAGAAATATATTACTTAAAGAAACATATGAATTAGATAATCTCTTGAATTATATATATATATATATATATATATATTCTTCAAGAGATTATCTAATTCATATGTTTTGTTTTTCAAATATAATAGATTACAATTTTTTATGTAAATTGATTTATGATTGGATAAAGTCAACTTATGATTGTTATAATAGAATATGTTACATTTGATAGCTTATTGATTATTTCCCATAACTTATTAAAAAAACCTATCACATCTATAGGATCATTATTGAACCTTCATAACCCCTTGATTAGACTGGTATGATTCCAATTTAACCTTCACAATAGGTTTAAGGTTTGATTCATTTATGGTATAATTTCCATCATCAACAAAAAGTTGTTATATCCAACTACCACTTCAATATTGATAAAATATGTTTTCAGTGGCTCTAACTATTGGAGGTATATCAATGATGTCTCCAAGGTAACCAAAGATGTTGATGAGTGTCATGTGTCCTAGAATGGTAATGACAAAGTGTGCTTGAATGTGCTTTGGTTTTCATACGTGGTTCTTTAGTAAGGAAATTGATAGATGATATTAATGGTATGTACATGTTACAAAGACCCTATGGGGTATTATGAGTTATTGGAGTGCTTTTGGAAGTGAAATTAATTCATCAAAGTAGTAATATAAAGGTCTAGGTTCAAGTGGTCATCTTGACAGATAAGGCTCAGTGAGCAAATTGATGATGTTAGCATTTACACATGTAAAGGTCTCAAGAAAAAATTGATATATGGATTGATTTCCTATTGGAGGATGTCATATGGTTTAATTTTTAGGTATGTACATGGAGCATAGTAAAATTCATTTAGGTGCAAAGTTGGCTTCTCAGACATAGTTCAATAAGTTCCCTTATCCAAATTTATGATATTGAATATCTCTAAAGCACGTTCAACCATGAAGACGAAGATAAATGGTGCACATTAGTCAATAAATCAATATAATTCTTATCAAGCTTGTGTGGATTTCAAGTGGTGGAAGTTCATTTTAGAATATCTATAGGGTATGTAGAGGGCACATGGGGCTGCCAAGTGGCTTGATCTCAGAAGCCAGGATCTAAGATCAATGGTGCACATTAGTCAATAATTCAACATAATGATCAGAAGGCATGTTGGTATTCATAGTGGTGGAAGTTAATTATAAACTAAATTAAAGATATGTATATGCTATGTAGCATGCCAAGTGTCATAATTTCATTGGAGATTGACTACAGGGTATGTAGAGGGCATGCAGCACTGCCAAGTCATTTGATCTCAGAAATGAGTATCTAAGATCAATGGTGAGTGATGTAAGTTAACTTTATGAGGCTCTCAAATTTGTTAATGGAATATGTTTGATCAATTTGGTGTGAGAACATGATATAAAGACATGTGTCTATAGATGATTTTGCATTAACCAGTGGCGGTTGCCATTTGAATTAGCAAAAGAATAAACCAGTACTCAGTATTTTGCTTATATATTTTTATCTAAGATGAATTTATCAATGGTGTGAAATTAAAATTTTAAGATTAATTCAAGGCACATCTATGAAATCTAATTATAAGGTTTGAATGTTTGTAAAGTCAAAGTTATTAAGCTCCAAATTTGATTGAAGTTTGACCATGTTTTGCAAGTTACCCAAGAAGGATAATTGAAGAGTTCTTGATGCTATTTCAATGTGTCAAGATGAACTAACTATTTAAAAGTGTTTTACTAATCATGAGGACCATTTTTATAGATTTTATAATTTTGATTAATAAATATTTAGTATGAACAAAGGCATAGAAGTTGATCATGTTTATTGAATACACTAGAAAGTTTGAATGACCATCTTGCAGAGGTAAGTTGAAAATTATCTGAGTAGATTTGAGGAAGAAAAAAGTATGCAGGTGTTATATAAGTCTTAAAGACTCATAATAAGGCATTTTTTTCTATGATATTCCCCTAATCAGATATGGAGATTCAAAATAGCTTGATTTTATTTTATTAGTATATGACCAATCTAAGTGGTCATTTTGAAAGAGTTATTTTAAGTGATTAGAGCCTCTATTGAAGCATCTAAATAAAATGAAAGCATTGAAAATGTGTTTAATGTTTTGCCCATGTGATCTAATCATATGGATATATGAAATATTTAATTAGTTGCTTCAGATGTTTGAGACTATTTTTTTTGTGTATGAAGGCCTAAAGAGTGAGGAGACCTAGTTGGTAGGTTTAAGTGTTGATTTTTTTTTATATGTGGCATGGTCCTATATGAGAGTGATCAAGGGGATATTAGATATACTTTTGATGTGTTTAAATCATTGGTAAAGGATGAATGTGGTCTAAGTAGTCTCACATGTAATGTGTGAGTATGAAGGCCTAATTCTTTTAGGTCTCACCAAGACCTAATGGTGGTTTGTGGTTAGTGAGGTAATGGCTGACCTAAGGACTATGGGGTTATTACATGTAACATGTATGAAGACCTATTTAAAATGTATAATAATTATGGTAAGCAACCTAGATGACCAAAAAGGGTTTGATAATTATATGGTATAAATACTAGGCTAAATTGGACTATTTAGAGTGGTGTTGAGAGAGTGTGGTGCTAAGGGAAGGAGAGAGCCTTCGAAAAATAAGGTACATGTCATTTAGGACCATCAAAGAGCAAAGAGGATCAGCCATGTTTATCTAATTAGGTTTATGTAGGAGGACACATAGGCCATTAGATCTTAAAAGAGGTAGATTGAACAAGTAATCCTTAGAGGCTATTTGAGAAATATTGAAAGGTGAAGAATAGTATAAGTAAGTTAAGTACATCATTAGGTGTAAAATACATCAAATTCGATATGGTGATTAGATCAAGGTAGCTAATTGGGTGCTTCGTTGATTTTAACATTTGGATTTCTACTCCTGAGGAGATGCCTATATCTCCTCATCCAAGTGGCACCATGAATATATTTATCTTGATATGGGTTACAATGTTGATAAATGAATCTCTAGATAAGGGGCTAGCTCCCCTTGATTCACTCTTTGAATCTTTCTCTTTAACTTAATAACTTGAAGATGAAAAGGGATTAAGAAAGACAAATAAAAAATCAAAAGGGTGATGGACCAATATATAATGTCCTCTCACTTGAATAAAACCACTTCTTAAAGACAAACAAGGATGTTTCATACACAAGACTCACAACTTAGGATCCATTGCTACATAAATGTTTCATATGCTAGATTTAAGAAGGTATGTGATTCTTAAGAAGGGGATGAATGATTCCAAAGAGGGATACAATAATGAAAAAATTATAAGATATCTACACACTTATGAAATAATATAATTAAATACCTAAAATAATCTCCTTTTTGCAAATTAGTTGACCATCGAGAGTATAAGCTAAAAAAGACAATCTCTCACTAGACTAGACCAATAATTATTCAAGTCATTAATCAATATTATAGTATATGAGTGGAAATAAAACTTTTATGTTTATTAAAGAGTCATTTAAGTATAAATTTGGCCATATTTTACCCATCAATTAATGGAAGCTACTCAAATGAGCCAAGAGAATTCATATTTATAGCTTTCAGAGTAGGAATAAGCAAAGGAAGTCCAAGGGTCACTTAGACATGTGTCACCTTGAGAGAATTAGTTAAATTTGCATATGTAAGAGGTTTTATGAAAGTTATTACTTGTAATATATGTATAATTATCTAAAACAAGTCATAAGAATGGTGAGAAGTGGCACAAAACCTATAATTTTGGCATAAGAAATTGCCTTCATGATTCACCTTCCAAAACTAACTTTTCTCTAAATATGGTAAAGTATGATGGTCTATCTAATAAATAGGGATTGTAAAAACGTTCCCATAGGCATTTTATTTATCCCTAACCATCCCTATTCTTATGGACATGCAAAACCATCTCTAGCAGTTTTAGAATAACTCTTTTCCATGCACCTTATACACTTGGAATTTGAAACCTCCAAATTTTACAAAATGATCCATAAAAAATAGGTTATGAAACTTTTCAAAGGTTCTCATATCATTATATTCAATAAAAATCCTTTAAAAGTCTTCCCTAATTGCTTTTCACCACTTTCCACAAGTGTTCACTAGCTGGCTAACTGGACTGGTTGAAAGTGAGAGCTTGGTTGGGACACCTAGAGATTGATCCATGAGATTATATGAATTTTTTTAGTTATATAAAGTGTAAATATTCCTTTTAATGTATTTTTTATCTTCTAACTCCTTTTTAATCCTGTACACCATTAAAAATAGTTAAAATAAGCCTTGTTTTTCCCTGATCCATATATTTCCATATAAAATAAACATGTGTGGGATCCTCTAAGATTAATTTATAACTTGTAGTTGGTTTTATAGACATTCCATTTTATTTATATTATCTAATGGAAATCTTTCTCTAGTTGGGTCCTTATGAGGGCTTTACAAGGGTTTTGTGTGGCCTAAACTCTTAACCTTTATTCATAAAGTTTAGACATTAAAACCCTTTCTAAATGACACTAAGTTATCTCTAAGGACCCTAACTAATATATAAAAATGGTTTATGGTCCCATTAAAAATATGGTGGGAGGTATGAGTGTCTAAAGTTGACCTTCGAGTCATTGTCATGATTCTCCTGAGGGTCTAAGCACTCTTCAAGACAAAAATGGATTCCTATGTAGTTATTTTATTAACCAAATTTTACAATATCTCTTTAAATACTCTATAAATAATCTACAACAACTATAACAGATCACAAAAGGCCAAAAAGGGAAATGACCCCTGGTTTAGAATAAGGCCTTCCTCTTGTCAATGAGCTAGTTTGCATTTTTTAGTTACATGAGCCTCTATTTTCACATACCAAATATTATAATATATTTAACACATTATCCTCACTACCATTAAATTCATTCAAGTAACTGGAATTTTTTTTTAATATTATAACGTAGAGTGACTTTTCCTTAGGTTCTAGATTTGCATGGTTTACTGTCAAGCCTGCCTACATACCTCCTTGTCTAGACAATCTTGTTGGCATATAAACCTACCAATATATTTATTTATGTTCCTTCATGTGTTCCCAAATTTTAAAAACCTCCTTGACTGATAAAAATGAATACAAGACCTCCATTCTTTAGTTTTCCAATAAAACTACCATTCTTATCCATGAAAGGATTGACCTACCTCTAAGACAAAAGAGAGGGTATTAGGCCTATTTGGATGATTAAATTGTATATTTTTTATCTAAAAAATTTATTTATTATCACTTTTGCTTAAATTTTTTTTCAAATTCCTTGTCTAAAGGGTCTAACCATCTCCATTTCCTTAAAAAAGGGGTCAAAAACCCTATTTTGCATTTTCTTGCCTAAACCTCCTTGTGGAAGCTACTTCCATATCTCCTCCATGATTATAAACTAATTTTAAATGTTTTAAATCCTTAATTAAATATAATTAATCTTTTTAATACTTTGAAAATCTTTCTTGATAGTGAAACCCTCCACTTACCCCTTGAAACAAGGTTCCTTTAGCCTGATTGTACAGACTGTATCAACTTTACTCATAAGAAAATGGTATTGGAATTTTATTTTCACATTATTGGAATATCGTCACCTTAATTTTATTTTATTTTACCACCCTATAATTTTTTATACATTCCTCCTATCTTGGAGTAGTCAAACCTACACTTTGCTCAAGTTTGGAAGATGACCCTGCTTGACTGAGGTAGCAAATATGGGTATTGTTGGTGAATATCTTCTTGTTTAGTAATATTATAAGGTTATATCATCCATATATATTTTTATATACAATATTTAAAATTAGCAAAAATATCCTTCCTTGGTCTCATAATGATACTAGCACTTATAACACCAATCTTGCTCATTTCTTGGTCTAGCTTGGCCTAACTTGATTATACGTTATCTCAGCTTAACTCATGCTTTAATGACACAAAAAAAAAATCCTTTAGTATCAAAAATTCATGAAAACATTCATCATGCCATGATTCTATGCCAAGTTCACTTTCTCATGCACTCATGCTCCTTTCATCTCTAAGGTTAAGCACTTTATGCTTAAGACTGAGACATCCTATGAACCCTACCTATAGGTTATTTTAGGACTTAAGGTGATGTTTTTGGATCCTATAGAAATTATTATTTCATTCATAAAACCTTATTCATTCTTTACTTAAAATAGGGAACCTTCAAATTGTGTCAACCTCCAACTTCTCTCCAATTGTTAACAAACCCTATTTTGACTGTGTTTGTCATCTTAGTCCTACTGTAGATGGATTTAGGAGTTTGGTAGGAGAAATAAGGTCACTATAAAATTTAAAAGTTCATTATACAATTTTAAAATATATATCTAATGTTTAAACTACTTTTATTAGTCAAAACAACCATCTCATACCTTGTTCTTTGGTCTCATTGTTGGATCCTTGTCTCAGTCCGTATAAAAGCTATAGGTCACTGTAAGGATTCTTGACATAAAAATGTATGAAATTCATTTTATTTTCCTCTTGGAACTCAATTATAATAATTCCATATACTTACATGCTCCATTTGAGCTTCAAAACCTCCATTACCCTTGACTAAGACCAACCTCCAATACTAGGCTATAGGTGGATGATTCAGTCCTATAACTTACGTTTAGTCATTCGAAGCATGTTTAAGAGTGTATAGAGCTTATTGAGATTGTATTTATATTAATGGAATTAATACTAGAGCCTAGTTCCTTCTAAGTAACCCTGAATACCATCTCCTTATGCCAATCATCAAAGACTACTTCCAATGCATGCTCTGCCTTGTGTATAGATAGGAAATAGGCCCAAGACGTCACTTTACATAATCATCTCTTTCTCCATCACCTAAGTGCTCAAGAATGATTTTTATAGTCCATTTAATTATTTACTATACTTTCACATGCTTAGTACTTCCTCTTAGGATGCAAATATCAACCTTCCCCTTAGAATCTTGTAGACATTACTACTCTTTTTAGTACTTTTAAGACATTTTAGAAGGTTTCAAAATCCATCTTCTCCTTCTCCTTTCAAGATAAAAATTGGTAGAGGTGTTTTTTTAGGTGGGAATACAAAATTAAGATAATAGGATTTCCTAAAACAATCACACCATCACTTTATGGAAACCACAAGAACCCCTAGGATCTCTATTTGGTGTGTTTAGGGACTGAAGAACAAAACATAGTCATCCCTTTTGCTTTGTAGTCTAACCTTCTCTTTATGTCCTTGGTGAAGGAAATAAGAAATTCCATATGAAAATTATTGTATATAACTTTAATATTATACCTAGACCATTTTCATTCCTTTGAGACTCCCTGTTCTCTATTCATGGTCTCCTACAGGTTGGACTGAGTTGGAATGCATAGTTTTAGGCCTTATGATAAGGCTTGTGATCTTAAAACATGTTAATTACATCGAAAATGTATATAACCCTATCTAATTTTCTCATTTTGGTGTGGAGGACTGCTCAAGATCATCTGTAGGTGCACTCCTTTGGACAAGAAGGTAGTACAATGACCCAAATTATAAAACAAGCCTAGAGAAGGCTTCCATGCATTCATTATGCCTTTAAAAAAAAATTAATTATGGATAACCTGAAATAATACCTTGGAAAACATTTAGACACCTTTGGAAAATAGGAAATGATTAGACCAAAATGATAAAATTAAAATGACTGCAAATAGTGATCCCCCTCCTAGTTGTAAACCTAAATAATGTTGCTTGTAGTTTAGAATTTGGTCATGAAGTACAAGGAGAAAAAAATTAATTTACTATTATGGATGTGAAGATGACTCAGATCACTATCCCCCAATATAAGCACTCCCTCCCATCCCACCTATATGGTTTGTATCACATGATTGAAGTTGCTTCTTTTCTGCTTGCCAAGACAAGAAGAGAGGAAAATATGTAAGAGATGAAATTTTATGAAAATTTCCTAAAATAAAATCATTTAAATTACTATTTGAAGCTAAATAGACACCTTTTTGACATTTTCATTTGAAAATGAAATGATCAATTTCATACAAGTGCCATAAAGGCCCTCAAAACAAGGGAAACTAATCCTTTCTGACTATAATTGCTTCTTAAACTATAATTACTATATTATGACCTTATATAACTTATTACACATTCAATTATATCTTGGTGACAATTTAATCACTTTATCCATTGATAAAAGCCTTCCTTCTTAGCTCAAGGTGGGCCCACAAGGTAATTTTGGCATATTGAACATGATAGAAGTAATTAAATGAACTAAAGATGTCTTAAATCATATTAAAAACAATATTAGGAACAAAATAACATAATTAATTCCTTTGAATATGTTTGAATCTATTTGTCTAGGGTTGACCATCATTGACTTGGCTAGTACAAAGGGATAGACTTGAACTAAGACTGAGCTAGGCATAAGTGGAACATTTGGATTAAAATGACACCCTTATAGGACGTGGATAAACTTATAAAAAGTTTAAAAAGTAGGGGATGGACTCAAATTTGACTAAAGGTCAAATTTGGTCAACACTTTTAGTAACTCTTGGGATAAACATGCTTGTCTATGTTTTGAGACTAGTAGCCTTATCGAACTAAGGGAACGGAGTCAATGGATTATTAAATATGAATAATAAGTATATTCCCAAAAAGACACAAATAAACACACCACACAAAAACAAGACCAAGGAAATACAACACAACACAAGATAATAAAAAACTCACATATGTGCATAAGCACTTATGGAGCACAAGGAAAGCAAGAAACTATGTACAAGGGGAGAGGACAACCTTAGTAAAAATGATTTATCTATATCCCATTGACTGGGATATGAAGCTCCTCTCCATCTAAATTTGAAATTTGGAAAGCATTATATGACTTGCATTAAGTGATCACATATGGGCCACTCCATAAAGCATCAAGCTTTACGTGTCCTCCAGGTTTGGCCCTATCTTCATCAAATTTTAGGATAATGTCTCCTTCCATGAAACTTCTTGGCATGAAATTATTTTCAACATACTTATTTTTTTGTTCTAGGTGAGTGGTCATAGATTGCATACTTTGATCTCTTGTCTCCTCAAGCTCCATTCACTCACACACCCTGACTTCCAAGCTCTCATTCTCCATTAATTTTAGTTGATAGGTGAGGTCTAAATCTGGTACCTCAAGTGAGATAGGAATTATAGCCTCCCTTCCATACATAATTTTATATGGTGAGTTCCCAATTGTTCTCTTTGGGGTGATCCTATTAGCCCAAAGGGCTATCTTTAACTTGGAGTGCCAAGTCTTTTATTCTCCTCCATTTTCCTCTTTATGATCCTAATTAGATTATTTTTTATGGACTTATCTATTCCATTCCCTTGGAGATAATAGTTGGAGGAGGTGCTAAGATAGATGCCATGCTTCAAAGCCCATTCACTTGTACTTGCTCTTAGGAAAGCTAATGCATTATCTTAAATAATTATTGAATGAGCTCCAAACCTTGTTATTATACTTTCATATAAGTCAAGGACTAAAATTTCATTGGCATAATTAAGAGCTATATACTCCTCCCATATTTTAAAGTAGTCAGTGGTAGTCAACACCCATTTGTGGCCAACGCTAGAAGGAGAATTGATTAGACCTGTAATGTCTAAACCCCATTGAATGAATGGTTGTTTAACTTGGATTATATGAAGAGGTAGGGAAGTAAGATTTTTTTTAACCATAAAAAATAACACACTTTTGGCATTTTCTTAACGAAGCATGGGTGTCTTTGAATAATCTAGACCAAAAGTAGTCAACCCTCATAATCTTAGTAGCTGTAGTTCTTAGAACAAAATGACCACTAACTAGTCCATCATGTAACTCATGCAGTAATTTGTCAATCTAATCCAAATGAATGCAACTCAACAATACACTTTAAAATTCCTTCCTAAATATCACTCCATCAACAAGTACATAAGGAATGGATTGTAACCTATAATACCTTCTTCTATCTCTATCAAGACCTTGTGGACACTCACCAGTTTGAAGGAAATGAATCATATCTTGTGTTGAAATTCTCATGGCTAAAGGTAATGATGCTATAAGTTCATCATGGACTACTAAAAAACCTCCATTTTCTCTTTTAAGTCTGAATCAAGATGTTCACATAGTCCTTTTCCCTTCACTAGCTTGGCTGTTTTGATCTCCACATCATACTCCATCACTTTGGTGATCCAACCTACTCTTTTATCATTCAAATCTATACTCAATACAAATTAATTTACACTATGATGAGGCTGAATTAGTTCAATCTTATTATTTTATATCATGTGTCTAAATTTCTTCAAGCTTCTAATAATTAAAATCACTTGTTTCTCAATATAAGTATACCCTACCTCATACCCCTCTGATCCTTGGCTAAAAAAGGTAATAGGTTGCTCCAAATTCTCATCATTTTTTTGGGTAAGCATGGAATAAATCACCTCTTCATTCCCAAAAGTGTAAAAATTGAAGGCCTTGGAGAAGTTTGGACTTACAAAAGTAGGAGCTTTAGTAATGGCTTGTTTGATTTCTTCAAAACTTTCCTTTCTTCTTCTTGTCCAAGTGAATATCTCATCCTTCCTTACCATAGATATTAGAGGTTTGAACAAATTATCAAATTTAAGAATGAATATCCTCATGAAATTTATCCTACCAAAGAAGCTTTTCAAACCCTTATTATGTTTAGGCAAAGATAATGCCAAAATAGCATTCACCCTTTCATGGTCAATGGACAAGCCTTTCTTGGAAACAATATGTCCTAGTAGTTTTCCTTCATGGATAGAAAACAGACACTTATTTGGGTTTAAAGAGATACCATAATCTGTACACCATTCAAATATTTTATTTAGGTGATTCAAATGATGATTTCCATCCTTTGAGAAAACTATCACATCATCAAGATAAACCAATACAATGTCATTGATTACTCCATGGAAAGCCATGTCCATTGCACATTGAAAATTAGCTATATAATTTGATAATACAAATGACATATTCATATAGTCATATGTGCCCCATTTTGTGGTGAAGGTTGTCTTTTATTGGTCACTTTCTTTCACCAAAATCTGATTGTACTAGAAATAACCATCTAGGAAAGAAAACCTCTCACTAACTACCACCACTTGCAAAATTTACTCAATATAAGGGATGGGATAATTATCTCTCAAAGATACCCTATTCAAGTCCCTAATTTCCACACATAACCTAATCTCTCAATTATTCTTTCTAATAGGGACTAAGTTGGCCAACCAAGAAGAATGCTTGATAGGAAAAATGATTCTAGACTCAATCAATTTAGTGAGCTCTTTCTTCATGCGTGGTTATATCTTGGGATTGATTGTCCTTTGTAATTTCTTGATGGTTTTGTAATTTTAATCTAGTTTTATGGTGTTTCTATCTAATCTTGGATCAAAAACCTTCAAGTAATTATACTCTCATGAAAAAATATCACTAAACTCCTTACATAGTTTAATGAAATCATGTTTCTCTTGACTAATGCATACCTTTACAAGTGCAAGTAGCTTGTCCTTGAATATATCTACCTTTTCATATTTCTCTTACTTTTTTGACATGATTATCTTATCTTTCTTTATATAATCATCATCATTGAAAATGCTTTCAATAGTCACTATACCTTTGGGAATCTTGTTAGACTTTAGTGCGACAATCTGCCCTCCATATTATTGTTGAACCTTGGACTCATTTTTTGTAGAGAACTCAGCCTCTTTTTGTATAAAAATTGATATTTATTTTTTACTCTCAAAGACATACAAATTGGTGACATTATCAGGTATCAAAGGCCTAACAATCACTTTCAGATGAGGTTGGTTCTTGTTTTCTTTATGCCTTTTGGAGAATCAAATTGAGCACCAATAGATACAAACATATCAACATGATTATTGTCTTACCTTGGAATATATGTGATATTTTAATCCATTAAGTCTTGTACAAGGTCCCAAACTTTATGCTTCTAGGACTTGAGTAAGGATTTCTTGATCAAATTCTGCGCTCTAACTTGATTCACAACAAGTCCATTATCTCCATACACTTGAAGATCTCTAATCCGTCTTTTCTTAGCCCATTCAAGACCATGAATAAGGGATTCATGTTATGATACATTATATTTTCATGAGAATTAGAATCTAAAGGTTTAAAAGTACCTTTCTTTTTAAGGTGAAACCAACATTATTCCACCACCTACCCCAATCTTGCTTCTAGACCCATTAAAGAAGAGCTACCATAAACAATTCACTTCTTCACTTAGATTCACTAGATTGGATATGAAATAATCATTATCATGAATATATTACACCCCAATACCATATTATTTAATAAACTTGTATTTATCATTCTCATAGTGTTCATTTCCCCATTCATCTAGGAACAAATCAGAAACTCCCTCAAGGGAAGATGATGGAGATTAGTCAATTTGAAGCTCCTCCTCATCAATGATGGCATATTTAACATTTTCAACCTTATATGAGTATGGTTTTAAGTTATATTTTTTAATATGTTGAGATTCAATCTTCACCTTTGTTCCATACTTTGTCCTGAACACCATGTAGAACCAATTCGCTACCAAGTACCCACCTATTTTAGTTGTAAAATCTCTTGACAAGTAAAGGGAAAAGTATGGAGGTAATATGCCACTACCAAATCATGAGAAATAGAAAAATTGGGACAACCATGAAGTATCAAATTAACATTTTTAGCTATCCCCAAAGTCTTGGCTAGTGATCCATCCAATTGTAATACTCCCTTAGTCATTGGCTCATACTTTAAGCCTAGTTTATCCATTATACATTTAGAAATAACTAAAGTGTTATCCCCACTATATATAATTTAGTTATGGATCAAAAAATAAATAATAGTTAGAGATAGATAAAAGGGAGGAGTACTTTCACTTTTATTTACTTGACCATCAATTGATTGAGTTCCATTCACTAAGACCACATTGTCATGTCTAGGTGGGCCAGCTTGCTTACCAAAATCATGTAGTTCCTTTTGAAGTATATATTTTTGCCCTAGAATTTTCAAGGATTCCCATAATTATATATTCATATAAATCTTATTCATATATTCCACCACATTGATGGGATGATTATTCACTTTAGGTAAATCTTTAAGAGCACCAACACCTTATGATGTAGCTTGTGTAGGTAGAGTTGTAGGAGATGGCATAAAGTTTGGAATATTAAATTTTTCATACACTTTAAGAAATTTATTAGACACAATTACCAAATTATATTAATTAGGGGTCAAAATAGGTCCTTTATTGGTTCCTTGAACTTCATCAATAACCCTCTTCTTTGATCTAGTGTTGGAAGCCACACTAGCATTGATGTTGCTTGAATTTGCCAAGTGATTGATGGCACAAAAATCTCCCTCCAAATGATTTAGAATAACATTGGACTTGGTCACCTTCCATCCCATGTTTCAATTAAATATCAAATCTTGGAACTTGTGGTGCTTGATTTCCTGGCATTATCATGGTTTGGTTATGCATCTCATTTTCATAAGCAACTTGTTTTTACTTTGCTCAAAAAAATGGTAGAATGGTTATTATTGATAAATATTTTGGGTGGGAAAAATGGATTTGGAATATGAGGAATCATTTTTATTATATCTTTTATAAGGCCTATCTTATGTGATTTAACCTTAACTATGCACATTGTTTTGAAAGGGAGGTCTATTAGTTTGTCCAAACTGGTTATAAGGCTGATATGGTCTATAAACTTGAGATTTTTGCCTTTTAAGGGAATAAAATTCATTGGTAACACTTTGAAATAAAATTTTGACGTCATGGATTTCATTATAAGGAATGATAGAAGATTTATCAAGACTAGGCAATGGGGCTAATGTAGGCAATGCAACCTAACTAGGAGGTTGTAAATCAAGAAACAAAGGCATTGGGGGTCTAAGAGCTATATTCCCTACTTAAACAAGATAATTTTATACATTTATAACTATCTCATAGGTATTAAAGAATGCATTCCACCCCATATATTGAATCATCATGGCAACATAATTGTTTAATGCCTTTAGGCAATACAAGACTGCATAGTTTGGAGTAGATCTCAAAAGGGTTGGGATCCTATCCCATGTTTTTTGAAACCTAGTTTTAAAATCTGCATGAACTCATGTGGTTCCCTCTTAATAGTGTTTAATTGCTTAGCTAGAGATAATTAATCACTCTTCTCCCCAAACCTATTAGTCAAGAGATCTCCCAATTCATCCCATGAGCCAATGGAGTTTTGAGCTAAAGCACCATACCAATCCAAAATTTCACCTTTGAAGGAATAAAACCAACAACCTAATAACCACATTATTATGGGTAATGTTGTGGATATTACATAAGTTTATTATGTTTCTAATATGTTCTATGGTAGTAATATAACCTTCCTCACTAAAATATGGAACACTCTTAAGGGTTGCTCTTAGAATTTGATCATATTAAGCAAGATTCAAGGGAGATGATCCAATGAACGGAACAAAAGGATGCCTTATTATGATCTTGGAATGATCACTATAGCTGTTAGGAATGGAATGCAACACAAAATTAGAGTCTTTGAACACAAAATCTCTTTTATAAGGATGAGTGTTTACAAACCTAGACCTTTTGGTGGAATATGGAGGTAGTTAAACAAATTCAAAGGGTACACCTTTAGCAGTAAAACTAGTGGTTACCTTTGGCATGGAAGGAAGTATTGATCATCAACCAAAGTCATGAAATCATCAATGAAGTTTCCATGTATTGAATTTAGATGTTTCTTTCAAATTCAACTATGCCAAGTCCAATACCAATCTTAAACAATCTTTTAGGACTTATAAATCCCACCAGGCATGCCAAAAAGTATTGAGACTTAGATTCTCACCCTTGAGGAGATGCCTAAATCTCCTCATCCAAGTGGCACCATGGATACATTTCTCTTTATATGGGCAATAATGTTGAGAAATGAATCTCTAGATAAGGGGATAGCTACCCTTAATGCACTCTTTGAAGCTTTCTCTTTAGCTTAATAACTTGAAGATGAAAAAGGATTAAGAAAGAAAAATAACACAAAAAAAATTGATGCATAAATATATAATTTCCTCTAACTTGACTCAAACCACTACTTAAATACAAACAAGGATATTTTATACACAAGACTCACAACTTAGGATCCATTGCTACATTAATGTTTCTTATGATAGATTCAAGAAGGTATGTGATTCTTAGGAAGAGGATAAATGATTCCAAAAAGGTATACAATCATGAACCACTTCTAGGATATCTATACGCTTAGAAAATAATCCTATAAGATACCTACAATGACCTCCCTTTTTCCAATTGGTAGATCATCAAGAGTATAAGCTAAAAAAGACAATCTCTCACTAGACTAGACTAACAATGATTCAAGTCATTACTCAATATTACAAAATATGAGTGGAAATAAAAATTTTATGTCTCTTCAAGAGTCATCTAAGTATAAATTTGTCTAGAGTTTCCCCATCAATGAATGGAAGCTACTCAAATGAGCCAAAAAAATGCATATTTATAGGTTTGAGAGCAGGAACAAGCAAAGGAAGTCCAATGGTCACTTGGACATGTGTCACCTTCAGACAATTAGTTAAATTTGCATGTGGAAGAGGAGTCAAGTGGGATATTCCATGTCATAGAGGTCTACTTGTCCAAAATAAGTCATAATAATGGTGAGAAGTGGCACAAAACCTATAATTCTAGCATAGGAAACTACCTTCATGATTCACCTTCCAAAACTAACTTTTCTCTACATATGTTTAAGAATGATGGTTGATATGAGAAATAGTGGTTATAAAAAATTTCCCAAATGCATTGGATTGATCCCTGACAATCCCTATTCTTTTGAACATGCAAAATCATCTCTGGTAGTTTAAGAATAGCTCTATTTCATGCACCTTATACACTTGGCATTAAAAAACTCCCAATTTTCATAAAGAATATATGAATAAGAGGGAATGACACTTTTTTAATGTTCCCATATCATTAGTTTCAAGAAAAAACCTATAAAAGGCTTCCCTAATTTTTTTCACCACTTTCCACAAGTATTCACTAGCTAGCTCACTGGACTGGCTAAAAGTGAGAGCCTGGTTGGGACACTTAGTGTTTGATCCATGATATGAGATTAATTTTTGTAGTTAAATTAGTTTAAATCTTCTTCAAAAGTTTGTTTCATATTATAACTCCTCTTGTAGCTTTCACACCATTCAAAATAGCTAAAACAATCCTTGTTTTCCCCTAATTCATATATTTACAAATAAAAAACACGTCTTTGGGATCCTATGAGAGTCTTATTTAAATTCTAGGTGGATTTATGTCGATTACATTTCATTTATATTCTCTAATGGCAAGACTTCTCCAATCTGGTCCTTGTGAGGGTTTTACAGGGGTTTTATTTTGCCTAAACTCTTAACCTTTGTTCATAAAGGTCATAAATTGAAACCATTTCTAAATGCCATTGAGGTATATTTAATTACCCTACCTAACATATCCAAATTTCTTAGGGTCCCATGCAAAATATGGTGGGAGGTATGAGTGTCCAAATTTGACGTTCGAGTCATTTTTATGCTTCTTGTGAGGGTATACGCACTCTTCAGGCCAAAAATGGCTTCCTATGGAGTTATTTTTCCAACCAGAGGTTGTAATATCTCTTTATATACTCCTTAAAAACTCTCAAACATATTTAATGGATCACCAAAGGCCAAAAATGGAAATGACCCCTAGATTGGAACAAGGCTGTCTTCTTGTCAATGAGCCAATTTGCATTTTTTAGCTACATGACCCTCTATTTTCACTTACCAATTATTTTAAAAGCCTTAACACATTATCCTCACTCCCATATAATTCATTAAAGGCACTATAATTTTGGGTTAAGCTTATAAATTTGAGTGACTTTGCCTTAGGTGCTAGATTTACATATTTTATTGTCAGGCTTACCTATAGACCTCCTTATCCAAACCATCTTGTTGGCATCCAAAACCTCCAAGTTGGTTATATATATTCCTTCATGTGTCCCTCAAATTTACAAACCTCTTTCACTAATCAAAATTATTACAAGCCCTCCATTTTTCACTTTTCCCAAAAACTATCATTCTTGTGCATGAAAGGACTAACCTACCTTCAAGACAAAATAAAGGGTATTAGGCCTATTTGGATGAAAAAAGTGAATATTTTTTGAGATCCAAATTTTTTTTATGACCAATTTTACCAAAAAAAAATTTCAGATTCCTTGTCTAAGGGGTCTAACCATCTCCATTTCCTCAAAAAAGGGGTCAAAAACCATATTTTTACATGTTTTTTGCCTAAACCTCCTTCTGGATACTACTTACATATATCATCCATGATTATAAACTACTTGTAAATATTTTCCATCCTTAATTAAATCTCATGAATCTTTGGAAGCCTTTTAAAATCTTTTTTACTAGTGAAACCCTCCACTTACCCCTTGAAATAAGGTTCCTGTAGCCTAACTGTACAGACTGTGTCAACTTTGTTCATAATAAGATGGTCTTGGAATGCTATTTTCATGTTATTTTAATATAATCACCTTAATTTGATTATATTTTACCACCCTATCAGGTTTGGGACCTTCCTTTCATCTTGGAGTAGTCAAACCTACACTTTGCTCAAGCTTGGAAGATGACCCTACCTGACTGAGGTAGCAAACAGGGGTACTATTGGTGAATATATTATTTTTTGGGAATGTTATAAGGTTATAATATCCTTCTCTATTAATCTTTCTAATATTTAAAATTCAAAACAACATCTTTCCTTTTTCTCACAATGATACTAACACTTACAACACCAACCTTGCTCATTTCCTGGTTTAACTTGGCCTAACTTGACTATAGGCTATCCTATATTAACTCATGATTTAATGACACAAAAAAAACTCTCATTCATGCTCAAAAATTCATGAAAATGGTCATCATTCCATGCTTCTATTCCAAGTTCACTTTCTCATGCACTCATGCTCCTTTCATCTCCAAGGTTAAGCACTTTATGCTTTAAGACTGAGACATCCCATGAACCCTATCTGTGGGTTGTTTTAGGACTTAATGTGAAATTTGTGTATCCTACATAAATTTTTATTTAATTCATAAAACCATTTTCATTCTTTAATTCAAATTGTAAACCTTTAGACCGTGTCAACCTCCAACTTCTTTCTAATTGTTAACAAACCATGTTTTGAATGTGTTTGTCATCTCAGTCTTGTTGTAGATGGATTTAATGGTTTTGTAAGAGAAATAAGGTCACCATAACATTACTAATGTCCTTAAACAATTTTACAAGCTATTTATAATCTTTAAACCACTCTAATTGGTCAAAATAACCATCTCATACCTTGTTTTTTGGTCTAATTCTTGGATCTATGTCTTAGTCTGCATATGGGTTATAGGTCACTATACGGAATATTGACCTCAAAATGTATGCAATTCCTTTTTTTTCCTCTAATAACTCCATTATAATCATTCCATCTACTTTCATGCTCCATTTGGTCTTGAAAACCTCCCTTACCCCTGACTGAGACCAACCTCTAATACTAGGTTGTAGGTGGATAATCTAGGCTTGTAGCTTGTGTTTAGTCATTTAGACCATGTATTAAGAGAGTATGGATCTTAATAATATTATATTTATATTTTTTTAATTCAAAATTGTAAATAATTCCTTCCAAGGAACCCTCAACACCATCTCCTTATGCCAGTCATCAAACACTTCTTCCAATGTGTGCTTTGGCCTATGTACAGACATCGGATAGGCCCAAGAGGTCACTTGACATAATAATCTCTTTCTCCATCACCTAAGTGCTTAGTACTGATTTTTATAGTCCTTATAAGTGTTTCTTCTACTTTCACATGTTTATGACTTCCTCATGGGATAAAAATATTAACCTTCCCCTCAGAATCTTGTAGACATTACTACTATTTTTTACTACTTTTAAGCCATTTTGGAAGGTTTCAAAATCCATCTTCTCCTTCTCCTTTCAAGATCAAAATTGGTATATGTTTTTTTTTATGTGATACTAAAAAATTAACATAATAATATCTCCTAAAAAAATCACACCTTCACTTTATGGAAACCACAAGAACCCCTAGGATCTCTAATTGGTGTGTTTAGGAACTGAGGAACAAAACTCAATCATCCCTTTTGCTTTACAGTGTAACCTTCTCCTTATATCCTTGGTGAAGGAAATATGATATACAATATGAAACTATTATATAAAATTTTTATAGTAGACCTAGACCATCTTCATTCTTTTGAGACTCCATGTTCTCTATCCATGGTCTCCTACAAGTTGGATTGAGTTGGAATGGGCAGTAAGAAGAAACAATGAAGAATTCCATAGTTTTAGGCCTTATGAGAAGTCTTGTGATATTAAAAAATGTTCATAACATCCAAATTATATATAACCTTGTCTAATTTTCGCATTTTGGTGTGGAATATTGCTCAAGATCATCTGTAGGTGCACTCTTTTTGAGAAGGTAGTACATTGACCCAAAGTAGAAAACAAACCTAGAGAAGGCTTCCTTGCATTCATTATGCCTTTAAAACCAAATTAGTGATGGATAAAATAAAATAACACCTTGGAAAACATGTGGAAACATCTATAAAACATGAAACTATTATAATAAAATAATAAAATTAAAATAATTGTAAATAGTGACCCCCCTCTTAGTTGTAAACCCAAATAAGGATGCTTGTAGTGTTAGCATTGGGTCATGAAGGAAAAGGCACAAAAATGGAATTTCCTATTATATATGTGAAGAGTACTTAGATCACTATCCCCCTATATAAGTACTCCTTTCAATTCCACTTGTACGGTTTGTATCATATGCTTAAAGTTTCTTATTTTTTTCTTACCAACACAAGAAGAGAGGAAAAGAAGCAAGAGATGAAATTTTATGAATTTTTATTGAAATAAAAGAATTTAAATTAATTTTGGGATCTGAAGATACACCTTTATAACATTTCCACCTAAAAATGAGATGATCTATTTCATATAAGTGCCATAAAGTCCCTCAAAACAAGGGGAAACTAATCTTTTCTGACTATAACTACTTCTTGAACAATCATAACTAGATTATAATATTCTCTAACTTATCCCACATTTAATCTGATCTTTATGACAATTTATTCACTTTATCCATTTGTACAAGCCTTCCTTCTTAGCTCAAGGTGGGCCCACAAGGTAATTTTTTCATATTGAACATGATAAAAGTAATTAAATGAACTAAAGATGTCTTAAATAATACTAAAAACAATATTAGGACCAGACTAAATTAATTCATGCCTTTTAACACGTTTTACCTTGTTTTACTAAGGTTTACCATCATTGACTTGGCTAGTACAAAGGGCTAGACTTGAACTAAGACTATCCTAGGCATCAGTGGAACATTTAGATTACAATGACACCCCTATAAGACATGGATAAGCTTCTAAAAAGTTTTAAAAGTATGGGGTTGACTCAAATTTGACCAAAGTTCAAATTTGGTCAATAGTTTCCTAGGGTGTTAGTTTCTCCTTGTGGGATGGGTATTCCTTAATCAGTTGGTGCTAGTCTAAATGTTGGATCTTGTTATTTTAGGATTGTAGTCAATATTGTAGTTTTTAGTGGGTTTTAACCTAAAATAGGGTTTCCCACATATATCATTTGTGATGTGTTTGATCTTTCTATGTTCATTGCAATGGCTAATTTATATGCATCATGATTATATGTTCTGAATGTTTAAGAATTCAGAAATGAATTGGATTATCTTACATCACTGATTCCTCCCTGTAATTATACTTATAAAAATTGGTATCAAATTAGTACCTTCTATACAAGTTTAACCACTTTAAGGTAATCCTAAATACAATGATAACTTCTCAAGGTTTCTCTATTAATAAATCTCCATTGTTCAATGGATTCAATTATGCTTTTTGGAGTGAAAGAATGAATACCTACATCATGTCCTTGGGGTTTGACACTTTTCAATCTATTTTTGATGGTTATTCCATTCCACCTACTCCTCCAACTATTGCTACAAATAAAAATCTAAGTGAGAATAATTCCAAAGCTATGAATTCTATCATCTTTGGTCTATAAGGGTTGAGTTCACCAAGGTAATCCCTTACAATTCTGGCAAGGAGATTTGGGACAAATTATAGACCATTTATGAAGGAGATTAAAAAATCAAGTTGGCCAAAGTATAAACCTACAAAAGGAAATTTAAAATTCTCAAAATTAAGTAAGAGGATATTTTGGATTCCTATCTTTTAAGAGTTGATGAGGTAGTGAACATGATCAAAGGCATGGGAGATGTTATTGAAGAAGGCACTGTAGTGAAAAAGGTATTAATGTCTCTCACTTTCAAATTTGATTCAAAAGTTTTTTCTATAAAAGAAAGTCATGATCTCACCAAAATTAAGATAGATTAATTTCATGGAATTTTTTTGGCCTATGAGATGAGATTTAATGAGGACAAACCACCAAGGAAAGAAGTAGATTTCAATGCAAAAAAGAAGCTAAAATGAAGTTACAAGGTAATAAGGTAAAGGATAATGAGATTTCTGATATTGATGATGATGAACTAATAGTTTTATTAACAATAAAAATAAAAATATGTTCAATAATGTTTAAGGTTAAACTTCCCTTCAAATGTTTAAATTGTGGAGAGATAGGTCACTTTGCCAACCAGTGTCCTCATAAGCATAAGGTAAATGATAATGAAGAACATCAATAAGATCATGATAATGATAAGAAGAAATTTAGGTCTGATTAGAGCAAGAATAGTTTCAAAAGGTATAATGGACAAAAAAAGTTTTACAAGGACAAGAGGAGTCTCTACACCAAGGGAAATTACAACTCATCCGATGAGAATGACCATGAAGATGATGGTCGTGCTAAAGATGAAGCTCTCTTTATGGCTGAAGAAGGTAACTACTCATATCAAAAAGAATATACATGGTTTGAAGGTGGTTTAAGTGATATAAATGATGAATAAGATAAGGTAAACTATGATACTGAGTTGATGAATGCCCTTGAATATCTAAATATTGATAATAAGAAAATCAAGAAGTTATGTCTCAAATAAAGGACTATGAGGTGAAATTTAGTGTGTTTGAGGAAAGAATAGTTGAAGACTTCAAAGAGTATAAAAATTTAGTCAAGCTTCTTAATGATCATTTAGAGATTGTGCATGCAAACTTGAAGGCTAAAGAATTTGAATGTTCAAGGTATGTAACTGAGATTGGTTTTTTAAGAGATGAGTTGAAAAATACTTCAAGTCAAGTGAGGTAATTTGTTAAGTTTGAAAAGGGATCAATTGATTGAGATAACATTCTATGTGGTAAAAAAATTCAAGTGATATAACTGATCTTGGATACATATAAGAATAAAAGAATACTTCTCATGATGACTTGAATACTTTTGTGAATAAGAATAATCATACATTGAAGATCAAAAATCAGTCACTAAAAAAATTGTTAATAGAATGAAGATAAATCAAAGTAAAAAACCAAATTTAATGAGGTATGAAAAGTTTAATAGTTACTGCTACGCTTGTAATCAATTAAGTCATAAGGCTAGAAAGTGTAGAATATCTTTCATGAATGAATTTTATTAGAACTATGAATAGAATCATCAATCAAGTATGATGATTCAAAGTGAGTGCTATAGTTATCATGACATAGGAACATTGAAATATTTTATCCCAACAATGTAAGACAAGCTAAGTTTCTATCAAGAAGAGTGGTTCACTATAATTTTTTAGGAATTTATCACATTGATTAGTTATCCAAACAAAGGACATCAAGGTGAAAATAAGTCATTTCAGGATGCTAGAGTGCAAGGTAGAAGGAAATTTAAAATATGGAAAGGAAAAAGTGGAAAGTATGTACCATGATCAGTCTGTACATTTAAGTAAATTATTTTCCATGGTAGAAGATACTACATAGGTTAAATAATACCAAGGGTGGTCGTTATCTTGTCATGTTAAGAATAAAGATAAAAATCTCACTTAAGAGACTAAGGTAGTTGAAACTTGTCTTAAGGTATCTATAAACTTAAGTAAACAAATTGATGTTGTTGAGAAAGTTTCCTATAAAGAATATCAGTTGGCAATGTTAAGTGTTGATGATTTGAAATGTGAGACTAATACTTCAAGTGGAAAGGTATGCCAAGAATTTTTACTTTCCTCATGTATTTTCAATACCATCCTAGAAGAAAAGGAATGTGATAAAGAAGATAAACAAGTTGATTTAGTCAAGAAAATTAAGAAGAAGAATAATCATTAGTTTAAATTATCTGAGAAGGAAAGAGAATATGAGGAGTTGTGGGCAGATCCTAGTTTCACATTATTCTAGGACATGATGGGTTAGGGGTGTCTCTCTTTAGGCATCAAGGAGACACTTGCTAACAAAAGGAATCATAGTGGATGCTAGTTGAGTTTTGGTTGATATTTTAGGACAAGAAAGGTCATGATAAGATGTGCTTGGCTAAGGGGATCAATGAGTTTTATGTAACTACTTCAAATTTGTATGATGGTGAGTTGTCAAAATGTTCTATTTGCATAAAAAAGGTGTGTTGATCTTTTTTTATTACACTCAAGGTGTGTTCAAGGTTTTTGGTTCTAAAGGTAAGAACTTGTCAATTTTTATTGCTTAAATTGATTGGTGAAAATGATGAAGACTGAAGGCAAGGTTGATATAGAGTATGAGGAGATTGTGTTTTCATATTGTTGGTATCATGAAGGAGGTCTTAGAGTTCTGTAAATGAAAAGTTGTATTTGTCATGGAGTTCATAGTGTTCTAAATATGAGATAGTTCCATGAGAATTTTTTTAAAAGGTTCTAAACCATTATGGTTTGTAGAGGATAAAGGGAAATTGTTTTGAGATCCATATGAGATTTATTCATGTCTACTTCAGTTGTTTATGTTGATCCAAAGAAGATATGAGATCTGTTGGTGGTTTCATAAGGATATTGACTGTGTGTGGACAATATTTAAGAGTTATTAGTAAATCTAGTTTATTGATAAGTCTTTTTGAATATATCATGATCTAAGTGAATCATGAAGTTAGGGGGATAACTCATATAGTTTGAAAGTATTGAAGAGCTATGCATGATATGAGGGGGATAATATGTGAGATTTTCTAGTCATAATGGAGATATTAAGAAGTCATCTATAGATGTGAACTCAAGTATGTTGATTTGATGACTTGAAAAAACCAAATTAGGTGATTTATCAATGTATTGAATCCTCATACATAAACAAAGGGTTAGATTTGTAAATAGTTAGGTCCAAGGATTAAAAAACTGTGTAGTATAATTTTACAGAGAAGGTATGAAGGTAATTATGTTGATTCATCATTGTTAGAAATGGTTTGAAGATAATCAAAAGGGTGTCTAAGCTCAGGTAACTTAGGGGGAGTCCCTCTTAATGTTTTCAAGGTAAGTTCATCCAGTTTTTGATGTTGATGTATGTTTTATCTTCATAGAAGCTATGTATGATCATATATGTTTGTAATCATGGAGAAAGATTGAGAAAATCAAGGAAAGAAGAGGTATTCACAATGTTAGGGGGAGTTTGTATCATCACTCAGAGGTGGTCCTTTCCTATTATTAGTCCTTAAAGTCTTTTCAGTTCTATAGGTTCAGAATTTGAGCCATGTTTATCATTATGCCAAAGGGGGAGAAAGTGCTTGAAGAGAGAGATAGAATCTAAGCATAAGCTTTGTATTGGTGTTGAAATCATTGAAAAATAGGGAAATTATTTGATGGGGGGATCACAAGAACAAACACACCTATTCTGATCCCTCTTGTTAGGATCTTGCTCCTCAGATAGAGCACAATATGATTACCAAATATAAGCAATTATAAATGTGGAAATAACCAGAAATACAAGTAACTAGAATTCACCAATAACACAGAATATGAGAGACAATACACTAACTTGTATTAACACTTTACAGAAAAGAATACAATAAAGAGCCGCCACACTCTTCCACCTTACAGAGGCTTCCCACACCTTAAGTGTAAAGTAATTCTTCTTCAACACTCTCCTACCAAAAATGGTCCCAACAACCAACTCACACACAGAATTGGTGTTCACCTCTCCAACTAGTCAGTAATAACCTTGCCAGTTCACCAAGCACTCTATAGTACTTCAAGTTGATCTCCCATGAACCTGCAACCTGCAATTCAATAGACCATACTCACACATGTAGATCTCTTATGAGCTTGCAACAACCTACAACTCAATGATCTTATACTTAGAAGGAACTTCCTTGCCTTCCTTATCAACTCATACATTAAAATACATGCCAATGGGTTTATAAATAGATCCCAGACTTAAACAATAACTTAGACTCTTAATTTAGACAATTATCCATGTAGCTCAAGACTCTAACTAGTCTTTACATGCAAACACTTCATTCACTTAACTCATTGTTCATGCAACGAATAGTTCTGGAACACACAAGCGACCGACACCGGTCCCTGCTTGTCTGGTTCTACCAATGTCGGCCGACTTCCTATCATCGCCAGTGGCCTTCTGCACTGGTCACGACCAACGTCGGTCCTTCTACCGATGCCGGTTCTTCTAGATCTCAGCAACCTTCAGTTCCTTTTGTTTGCAAAGAGTTGAAGCTTTTAGCTCCACAACCTAACAATCTCTCACTTGGAGATAAATAGCTACAACCTGTACCTATACCTGTCTAGTTTATTCCCTTGGCTTTGTATCCCTCCTCGAGAACACTCTTGAAGACCAACCACCACAAATTCCATGGTGCAAAACCTGTCATCCAAATCCCCTACCATATCCACATCTACAAACCATGTAGAAAATAAATTGAACCTGCATAGCATATGCACCTGTTGCTGGTCCCTATAAGAATCCACTGAACTACCCTCCAATGGTTTTCTCCCAGATTGGCTCCAACTTGTGACAACTCCCACTACTTGGGAAAACTTAGGTTTAGTACATACCATGCACTTAACCTCATTATGTGAATCAAGAACCTGTTCTGTGAACTGTCCAACCATCGGCGTGCTAACCGGTCTCACACAATCATCTTGAAACAAAGTCAACATATGACCTACCATGTCTCTAAAACACACTCATGCCAAAGATTCTTGCTACTCTCAGATTCTCCATGACATCCCTCTGAACTAGCTTTACCTTTAGTTCAGTAATACCCTGTATATGTAACCTTGCAACAAGCACATCATATAGTAATAGGATAATGTAGCTAATATTATCCAACCTGGTAAAGAGAAACACAATGATCAAACCTCCATTGCCCTGTAGCTTATACAAGACCATATACCCTGATCTTCTGTCTCACGTATCCATTTCTGATCTTCTTCATCCTAAACATCCATTCATCTCTCAGTGCTTACTTCCATCTGGCAACTCTACTCAAAACCCCTATTTGGTTCTCCTCCAAAGAATCACATCTTCCATCCATGCCAAGCTCCCACTATTTCCTGGATCTACCTGTTTTGCTTCTTCAATAACTTCTGGTCCTATACCATAAGTGAGCAACAAGTAGTGTAAAGAAGGGAAATGATGAATTTAAGAACTTACTTATGCCTTCAGTCCTCCATATGGGTGCTTGAGACACCTTAACAGCTTGTTGTCCACCCAAAATTTGTCTCAATAACCGATGCCGGTCACATCTCAGTCTGCACCCGACCGATGTCGGTTCCCTATGACTGTCCCCTTACCGACGTCAGTTTCCCCTAGCCGACACTGGTAGTTATCTACCTTGAGTCACCGACGTTGGGCTACACATAGCCGACGTCGATCCCTGTCTAGACGCCGACGCCGGTTTTCCTGCCGACGTCAGTCTCTATGTTTTTCTAGTGAGACCTGACTTTTTCCCGTGAGCTCTTTTTGGATCAAATCCTTATCCAAAACACCCTTGCTCTGCTCAGAATTCCTTTGCACCTTGTGCTGAACTTTGTCTGTCACCTTCTCCTTGAAAACCAAGGCTTTCCTATTCTTGTCACTAACATCAGATTCCTCAAGAAACATCACCTTCTTCTTCTGCATACAAAAATCATGATGCATACCTTCCAAATCTGAAAGCATACCCTTTGACTCAAGAACAAGCATCTCCTTATTTATGTGACCAAGCCTATTAAGCCACATCTCCAAATCTACAGCTAAAGTAGATAACCCAAAAAGAGAATCAATAATACAAGTAGATAGATAAAGTGTACCTACTTTCTTACCTCTAGCTATAACAAGTGTACCCTTGGTAACCTTCCAAGAGTCCACTGTGAGAGTTACTGTGCAACCCTCATCACCCAAACTTCTAACAGAAATCAAATTCCGCTCTAGGACTGGGACATGCATGACCTCCTTTAACACCCATGTCTTACCTGTCTACAGTTTTAGCTTCACTTTCCCTTTGCCAACAATCTGACAAGGCTTACCATCCGCTACACAAATTTCTCCAAAGTCTCCCTGGACATACTCATGAAAAAATTCACTATGTGGGGATGCATGAAAAGAGGCACCAAAATCTAAAACCCAAGATTCTACTTTATCCAAAGAACATACCAGAGCATCCTGTGCAATGTAATCCACAACATCTACTTCTTCTTCATGTCCTTCATGCTGATCTTCACCTGATATGCAATCTCTCTTTAAGTGCCCTTGCTTTCCACACTTCCAATAGGTTATTTTGCCATACCTGGACTTGGATCTCCTACCTATCTTGGACCTTGATCTCCCACGCTTTATCTTCTCTCTTTGCCTTCCTCTGCCTTCAACACTCAAAGCATTTCTTGATGATTCACCTGTGCTTTTCCTACGTATCTCTTCATTAAAGATAACACTCACAACATCATCCACTTTTAAGACTTTTGAAGGAGACACAGTATTAAAAACTGCCATTACCAAACCTTCCCAACTTTCAGGTAATGAACACAAGATTAAGAGAGCTCTAATTTCATCATCAAATACAATATTGACTGAACTTAACTAGTTTACCAAACCATGGAAATCACTAAGATGGCTATGAACAGATCCACCTTCCAACATTTGCAAATTAAATAAACGCTTCATAAGAAATACCTTATTAGAAGCTGAGGGTTTTTCATATAAATTTGCAAAAGATTCCATCAACTCCACCGTTGTCTTACACTGTGATAAGCTGGAAATCACAGAGGATGCAAGACTCAATCTTATAGATCCCAGAGCCTTCCAATCAAGAACCTCCCATTCTTCATCCTTCATATCCGAGGGTTTGTAATTAACCCCACCCAATGATAAGTACAAATCTTTTTGATACAGATAATCCTCAATCTGCATCCTCCACAATTGGTAGTTCTTGACACTAAACTTCTCCATTCGTAGCTTACTGTCTTCTGCCATTGCTCAACTCCCACTCAAATAGAAACCCTGTGAGTAACCTGTAATCAAAACACACTAACCAGATCTAATCCAATCTGTTAGTATACCAACCAAAAGCTCTGATACCACTTGATGGGGGGATCACAAGAACAAACACACCTGTTCTGATCCCTCTTGTTAGTATCTTACTCCTCAGATAGAGCACAATATGATTACCAAATATAAGCAATTATAAATGCAGAAATAACCAGAAATATAGTAACTAGAATTCACCAATAGTACAGAATATGAGAGACAATACACTAACTTGTATTAACATTTTACAGAAAAGAATACAATAAAGAGCTGCCACACTCTTCCACCTTACAGAGGCTTCCCACACCTCAAGTGTACAGTAATTCTTCTTCAACACTCTCCTACCAAAAACGGTCCCAATAACCAACTCACACACAGAATTAGTGTTCACCTCTCCAACTAGTCAGTAATAACCCTGCCAGTTCACCAAGCAATCTATAGTACTTCAAGTTGATCTCCCATAAACCTGCAACCTGCAATTCAACAGACCATACTCACACATGTAGATCTCCTATGAACTTGGAACAACCTGCAACTCAATGATCTTACACTTAGAAGGAACTTCCTTGCCTTCCTTATCAACTCAAACATTACAATACATGCCAATGGGTCTATAAATAGATCCCAGACTTAAACAATAACTTAGACTCTTAATTTAGACAATTATCCACGTAGCTCAGGACTCTAATTGGTCTTTACATGCAAACACTTCATTCACTTAACTAACTATCTGTGCAACGAACAGTTCTGGAACACACAGGTGACTGACACCGGTCCCTGCTTGTCTGGTTCTGCCAACGTTGGCCGACTTCCTACCGTCGCCGGTGGCCTTCTGCACTGGTCATGATTGATGTCGATCCTTCTGCCGATGCCAGTTCTTTTGGATCTCAGCAACCTTTAGTTCCTTCTGTTTGCAAAGAGTTGAAGCTTTTAGCTCCACAACCTAACATTATTTAAGGTTTATCAATGATGTCTCCAAGGTGACCAAGGATGTTGATGAGGTTTCATGTGTGTTAGAATGACAATGACAATGTGTGCTTCAATGCACTTCAGTGTTGTTGCATTGTTCTTTAGTGAGGTAATTAATTGATGATATTTATGGTATGGATATTTTTTAGAGACCCTATGGGTTATTATGAGTACTTGGAGTGCTTTTGTAAGTGAAATGAATTCACCATAAGAGTCATATGAAGGTCTAGGTTCAAGTAGTCATCTTGATAGATAAGGCTGAGTGAGCATATTGATGATGTTAGCATTCACATGTGTGAAGGTTTCAAGAGTAGATTGATATATGGATAAATTTAAATTTTTTATAACATAATATAGTTAAATTTTTAGGTCTAGACATGGAAACTACAAAAATTTATTAAGGTGTAAAGTTGGCTTCTCAAACATAGTTAAATAAGTTCCCATACTTAGACAAATTTATGATATCAAATGTCTAAGCAGTGCATTCAACCATGTAGAGGAAGCTCAATGGTGATCATTATTAAATAAGTGAATATAATTACTATAAGTCATGTAGGGGTTACAAGTGGTATAAATTCATTGGAGACTAAATGCAGGGTATGTAGAGGGTACGCAGGGTTACCAAGTGGTTTTATATCAGAAGTGAGGATCTAAGATCAATATTGCACATTAGTCAATAAGTCAAAAAATGCTTAGAATTAAATTGGGCATGAAAAGTGGTGGAATTTTTTTGGATAATAATTTTAGGGTACATAAAATTTACATGGGGATTCCAAGTGGTAGAAGTTCACTGGAGACTAATTATAGGGTATGCAGAGGGCACATGAGGTTACCAAGTGGCTTGATCTCGAAAATGAAGATCTAAGATAAATGGTGATAAATGTAATTTAAATTCATATGTTTATAAAATAAAATTTAATATCATGTTTTCTTAATTATTTTGAGGACATGAGATGAATAAA
>JARHVA010003119.1:1085000-1115000 GCA_037957365.1 Torreya grandis
ATGGCCCTTAGATAAAACCAATGTTTCATCATGTCGGATCTATGATGCAATAGATCGTGATACTAAACATTACACCCTTCTACCTATCTTAAAGAATCAAATAAAAACACAAGTCCAATCCACTGAAGAAGTAAATTATATTTAGAGACAAAACTTTTCCCCAAAAAACCAAGCTCAGGGATAATTTAATGCAAGAAACCTAGTTAATCCATGGATGACACCATGGAATGTTTTAGTTCCTTCACATTTTTGGAATCAACCCCAAATTCCATCAATTTAAAATCCATGGGAAAGACAAGATTGGATGCCAACACCTCCATGGATGGTACCACATCCACAACAATAATGGGTACCATAGCCACAATGGATGCCTCAGCCATATCAATAATGAAATTAGTAGTGGAACCCATAGCAATAATTAACCCAACCAAGAAGACAACTTGAACAACAAACTATAATGTTACCCCCAATTATTCAACAAGGACAAATCAATCAACCCTTAATGCCTTCACAACCAATCGCATATCTAAAAATTAAACAACTAGCACCTATTTATGTCAATGAATAAGAAGAGACAATGAATGTTGGAGTTATTGAGTGTTCAGACATACATTTAAGATTAGGAAAAACTATACAAAAACCTCTAGTTCTCATTTCTGAGATACCTAATGAAAAATAAAAAATAAGCTCATCTCAATTAAACACTAGAAAATCTAAAATCAAAATGACCCCTAAAGCAGACAAAGAAAATACTACTACACTAGTAGTTCCTTTTCCTGAAAGATTAAAAGAAATTTATATTAAACCAAAATCAAACTTTGTTCATGAGTTGCAAAAGATCAATATTGAGGTACCCCTACTACAAGCTATTAGGGATATACTTGAATTAAACAATATCATCAAAAATCTTTGTATCAAGACACCTAGGAGGAAAACAAAATATCTAGGAACCATTCATGTTGATGGAAAAGTTGTTGATTTATCAATAGGAAAACTATTAGTTCTAAAATATGCAGATCTAGGAAGCCTAGTGATCATAATCACAATTAGAGGTAAAAATATTCCTAACATCTTGGTATATTTAAGAGCATCAATTAATGGTATGACAACTAATACTCTCCATACATTATCTCTTATGAGAATACAACCCACAACTACCATTCTTCAAATGGCAGACCAATCTATAACTAAACCAGAAGTGACTATAGAAAATGTTGAAGTACTAATAGAGTCTTGGGAATATCCAGTAGATTTTATGGTCTTGCAACCTAAAACAAAAAATCTAGGATATCCCATAATCTTCAGTAGACAATGGTTGGCTACTATAGTAGCACTAATTGATTTCAGGTTAGGAGACATGACCATTTATAATGGGTTAAAATCTAAATGCATCTATTTGTATCCTCATGCGAACCATTAACAAATCACATACAAGAATTTTCAGTGGATAAATTAGACAACACATCAAACAAAATTTCCTCATTTGCTATGATCATAGTTAAAAAACACTTGGAAGAAATGAATGGAGACATATACCTAAAATCTATGGACTCTGCTAGTCTGAAAGCTACAGACTCTGCCAGTCTAGAATATATGGACTTTGCTAGTCTAGAAACTATGAACTACATCAATTTAGGATTCTTAGGTCATATAGAATATTATTAAATCTCCAATTCTAGTTATTCTATTGTTTCTTCACCATATGATCATGGATTGATTAGGGAAAGTGTGTGTAAATTGGTAGAACAACATCAAACTCATTTCTTAGATTCATCCCATTTTTCATTAGTAAGATTGATTCCTCATGGAAAAGAATTTGTTGATAATGTAACTATATTGCATAATCTACTTCCTCATCCATCGCCTTTGAACTCATTTATTAATGAATTCAAGTAAATAGAATTCAACTACCTAGGTACAAAACCAATCATGGTATTACCTGCAAAGATTTTGAACATCAACGATTGGTTAAAAAATGAAGAGGAAGATCAACTCTTTGAAGTACTAGAAAGATATACTAAGGCTTTTTATTGGGATTGTAATAACATGAAGGGAATTCACCCTAACATTTTCACTCATCACATTTACATGGAATCTGTCAAATCAGTCAGACAACCACAAAGAAAAATAAATCTAGCATTAAAGGAAATAGTCAAAATAGAGATCCAAAAACTACAAGAAGTTAGATTTATTTACCCCATCTCAGATAGCCAGTGGGTTTCACCCCTGGTAATTGTGCCTAAGAAAAAAGGAAAATTAAGGGTATGATTAGATTATAGATAACTAAACAAAGCAAAACTAAGATTATTTTCCTCTACCTTTCATTGATCAAGTTCTTGACAACTTGGCAGGAAAGAGATATTTTTTTCTTAGATGGGTTTAGTGGGTATAATCAAATAATGGTAACATCTAAAGATCAAGATAAAACCACATTTACCTACCCTTGGTGAAATTATGCTTACCGAGTACTCCCATTTGGACTATAATTCTCTAGCCACCTTTCAAAGAGCATTTTTGGCAATATTCTCTTACCTTACAAATAATTGTGTTGAAGTATATATGGATGATTTCACTATTCATTGTGGAACTTATGAAGAGGCTCTTACCAACTTGGAAAGAGTATTGATCAGATGTGAAGAACATCAATTATCTTTGAGCCATGAGAAATATTTGTTGATGATAGATGAAGGAATAGTGCTGAGACACCATATTTCTGTAAAAGGCATTCAAATAGATCCAAAGAAGGTTGAAATAATTTCTAACTTACCCATCTCATAAACATGAACTAAAATTAAGAGTTTTTTGGGACATGATAGTTACTATAGATACTTCATAGATAATTTTATCCAAATAGATGCCCCTATGTTTTCCTTGCTTAAAAAAGATAGTACATTCAAATGGAGTGATAGTTACCAGCAGGACTTTGAGACCATCAAAGCTAAACTTGTTACTACTCTAGTATTGAGAGGACCAAATTAGACTCAGCCATTTCATATATACATAGATGTTTCTAATACAATGATAGGATCAATCCTTGGACAAAAATATGAAGAGGGTAATATGTATGCTATATATTATATTAGCAAAAACATGACACCTACTAAAAGAAATTACACCACAACTAAGAGGGAATTCAAAGCTATAGTCTATGTAATTAACAAATTTAGAGACTACATAAAAGAGTACAGGGTATTTTTATATACAAAACATTCAACTATTAGATACCTTACCAACAAACCAGTTGTGGGAGGTAGGATTATTAGAAGGTTATTGGTCTTACAAGAATTTGATGTCACTATTATAGATAAACCAGGGAATTTGATGTCCAGGGAAGTTTGATGAACACTACAAGTGGAGAAGAACCAGTGGAAGATGACTTTATAGACAAACAACTATTTTCTATTTAATCAAATTCTATATGGTTTGTTAATATAGCCAATTACCTCACCACAAGGAAGTTTCCTTTGCAATTTTCATAAAAAGAAAAGAAATGTATAATCAAAGAAAGTTCTTATTTTAAATAGATTAATGGAATGTTATTTAGACTTAGACCTAACCATGTGTTTCATAGGTGTGTGACAAATGTTGAAGCTTATGCTATCATCAGAACTTGTCATGAGGAAGCAAGAGGAGGTCATTACTCAACTCAAAGAACCATACACAAAATCTTAGGAGTAGGATACTATTGGCTTAAGCTTCATCAGTAAGTAAAAAAGATATGTCAGACACTATGATGCTTGTCATAGAATTGGATAACATACCCTTTCAATAGAAATGTCTTTGCACCCTCATCCTCAATTAATTTTAGAATCATTTGAGAAATAGGGAATTGATTTTATAGGTCATGTGGATCCTCCTTCTAGAAGAAAAGAACATCTCATAGTATGTACAGACTATGTGACCAAGTGGGTAGAAGTGGAAGTATTAACTCAACAAGAGAAGAGATGGTAGCTAATTTTTTGTATTTCAAAGTTATGCAAAGATATGGTGCTCCAAGGGAGATAGTCACATATCAAGGACCATAGTTCATGTCAAACATGATAAAGCACTTCATCCAAGTATATCAAACTCAACACTAGAAAACATATACATACCATCCATAGGCTAATGGACAAGTTGAAGTCACCAACAGAGAATTGGAAACCATTTTAACCAAGGTTTTTAATTTTAGTAGAAAGGATTGGGCAAATAAGGTACCATAAGATATTTGGATCTATAATACTACTTGAAAAACAACTAGATTTTCACCTTATGAATTGGTTTATGGTAAGAAGCCCTTATTCTCTGTTGAATTCGAATTACAAACTTTGAAAATTGCTATAGAAGTAGGGATTGAATTAGAAGAAATACAGAAAGAAAGACTCTTATAGCTTAATCAGCTTGATGAGATGAGGATGGAAGCACTACAAAAACTAAAATGATAAAACATCAAAAAAACATTTTACATGATTCACAGATCAAGCAATGAAAGTTTCAAAAATGAGATTGGGCACTGTTGTTTGATTCCAAATTTAAATAGTTTAAAGGAAAACTACAAATGAGGTGGTTGGGACCTTATCAGATTAAGGACGTCTTTGAAAATGGTTCTATTAAGCTAATACCTATTGATGATAATAGAAGAGCTCTGTTAATCAATAAACATAGATTGAAGCTTTGTCAGAAACCTCTCAATAAAGAAGAATTTATTCAAAAGATAAAATATCAAGTAGCCTTTTTGGAGGACTCTATTTTTTCTAGAGAAACTACTTCAAATCAAGTCATTATTTTGGAGGGCTCTGCTTCTTTCAGAGAATATGCTCCTTGATGATCCTATATATATATATATATCAATAGTGGAAATCCTTACAGGGACACTATTAACAATGCATGCCTATAAATATATATATATATATATATATATATATATATATCTATATATATATATATATATATATATATATATATATATATATATATATAATAAAATATATATCAATAGTGGAAATCTTTACAGGGACACTATTAACAATGCATGCCTATAAAACCAGCTTGATGGCTGGCTATGCATTGCAAAAAGGACTTTGGCTAGAAATTAGTAATAGTTGGCCAAAGGGCAAAAATTAGACTACACACACACACACACACACACACACACACACACACACACACACACATATATATATATATAGTCTCATCATATCACTATGATTGGTATTCTCCATGCAATAGAAGTTATTCTTTCAACACCTGTTGACTAATCCATGCAAACTTATTTGTGCAGGACAAATGTCAAGTAAAAGATGAATCTATGGTAAAAGTATGCGAGACATATATTATATTTATCTATGTTTAGTTAACTAATTATCTTTGATTTAATTAATACTTACTCTATAGAGATGACCCAAACTTGAACCTTATAAAATAGAATGACATGACACATACCATAATGAAGAAGCATGCAAACAAGCTACCAAAGGTGTATGGATAATTGTGTAGCTTTGGTACAATAAATTGTGTCATTAATAATGATAATGATTGGATGTAATAAAAAGGATTTTTAAATAAAATAATAAATCATTGTCACCATCAAAGTGCCATGTCATCATTTCATTCAATTTTTAATAATGGACAAAATGGTTGGCACACTCCATAGAAACGTGTGGTGCTTAAATATATCAAGTCATCATATCAAACTATGGACTCATGTAGTTTTGAAGTTTCATACAAACCATTTCATTTCTACAGACTTTAAAAGACGCTGATCTACCGATCCTCCATGATTATTGCCTACAAATCCTCAGTGACTATTACCTAACGATTTCAATAGAAGACTGATCTAAACCCCAATTAGAGTTAAATTAATAGATTTGTCTATAAATCCACATAAAAATGGGATAGAAAACAAGATTAGAGATAAAGAATGTAGTAAATTTTAACAAAGACAAAGCTTCTATGGTAGTGTTTAGAGCCAATGGTTAGCTAGCTTTCATTGAAAAGTTTCAAGGTTTTGATAAAAAAATATTCATCATTAATCTCACCCCTAAGTTTTTAGTCGTTGAAGGCATTGTTATTCCTATGTCAACTCAAATTATAAGTTAAATCATACAAGTTTTAGAAGAAGGAATGAGAGCAACAGGCAAAATTTTATTTAGTGATTTAATTAGTCAGTTTATTAGTAATGAGTAGACTAAGACTTCATTTCTAGTAGATTCCAAGGGAAAATCAAAATGAATTAGTATAAATTCACTTCCTAAACCTTGGAAATATGTATCCAAGTGGGTACTCAAGTATATCATTTGTGAGGGGTTACACAGTATTTTAGGAGGAGACACCATGAAAATGTTAATACACTTTAAGTATGGGAGACAAAACCCTTAGTACAAGATTAACCTCCAATCCATCTTATATGGTACCCTTAAAGTTATGACTATAACTCCTAATGCTGCTCTTAGGCACCATGGCCTAATATACCTAATAATCCAACATCACTTCCTTCAGCAAGGATAAGAGGTTTGGGAGGAATTTTAGAATAGTATAGCACAACAAATTCCAAATCTACCTGCATAAGAAACCTCAAATTTTCCATAGGAATACTCATCTCCACCTACTGCATTAGTTTAGAAAACAACTCGAAAGAAAAAATCTCAAACTATAGTCTCCACAAAAATCCTTTCTTCTTCTTCTTCTTCAAGATGAATCATAAGGTCTCAAATCCTTGAAGTTTCAATATCCCCATAAGAACCTCATAAATCTATAGTACAACCAATTCCCTTGTAAAGGAGAAGAAAATTGAGATGAAAGGTTTCTACAAAACTTAAGAAGACCAAGATTTTGATGGTTGAGAAGGAAAGCCAACTAAGTGTAGCTCAGAGAGTGACCAGAATAAGGAGAAGGCTAATTCTGATAGATGAAGATGAACAAGAGGCTATAGACATTCTTGATAATATTAAAACAATATCTTATTCCCGCATACATAAAAATATCCTTGCAACTATAGATGTTGAAGAAATTCCCTTCAAAAGGAATTCTCCAATCATAATGGAGCAGCCAATTCTAGAAGAAGTGCCAAACATGGCAATAGAATAAAGTATGGTGGAACCACGACCTATTCCTATTGAAACTACAATAAATAAAGGGAAAAGTATATAAATAAGTGAGAAAGGTGAGTCATATAATCTAAATGATCTTATTATGTAGTTAACCTTATAGCTTTCTCAAGCTCAAGCTCTAGATCAACAACAAATAGCTAACATCACTAACCTAATCAGTCAATTATAAAATAAGGATCATCTCAACTCATTATTGGTACAAAAATTAGACACAAAATCTACTAATCATGCAGCATAAGTTCACAGAGTAGAGGAAACAATAAATGAAAATGAAAGTGAATAAATAAATAAATATTTAGATATATGTAAAAAATTTGAAGAAAGAAAATAAGAGATTGTAGAGTTTGGTAAACTCTTCTAAAGCACCTTCTGATGTTGCACCTCCTCCTCCTAAGGTATTTGTTAACCACAGTTGCCAAACAAGCTACCTAGGTATTCCTACTTTTCAAGTGTTAAATTAAATGAAAGAAGAATATTCCATATTTAAATAGAAAAACAAAATTACAACTTTTTCAAAAAAAATATTGGAAAATGAAAAGAAATAATTAGAGGCTAAGGTCCAAGATTTAGAAGAAAATTTGCAGGATGCATGTAAATTAGGGGAATATCTTTTGGCATGTATAAATCCTTCTCCTGCATATAGGTTTTTTTTTGATTAATTTTACAGATGGTAGCTTTTAAGGATCTCTTGTCATCTTGCTTACAAGATTTTATAGCCAACAACATTTTTTGAAATTTTCTATAGTGTTGAACCTAATCAATAGGATCTATTTTGTGAGTTTTATTTGCATGATTTGATCCTAGGATACCATGATAACAATAAGTTTTTGATAAACCTTCATGTAGGATAAGTTCAACTAAGAGTATTACATTCTACATTCAAAAATCAACTAGCATCGAAAAGTAGATTTGAGGACTATATAAATCATGCTAAGACTATAGGATTGTGTGTCAGACCAGGCTTTCCTATTCTCAAATTGATCAAATAGAATTTTAACTATGCTTATTTAAGAGATGAGGTTAAAACTCATTATTTACAAGTTTTATATGATTGTTCTATTTCTTTTGACTTGTTTTCGAGATAGATTTTTGATTCAATGGTGACTGCAAATTTAAACAGATGGATCTAACTTCAGTGCCTCTTAAAAGATGAGAGGCCATGTCCCCAAATAACATAAGATGGAGTATGAGGAGAGCTTCCTCAAATTTGTAACTCTTAATAAAGGTAATAAATTTTAGGGGAGAATAAAAATGGATTGGCATGAGATATAGAACCCCTTTATTGATCATACCTATTCCATGATGGCAAAGTTGGGCTCCACAATCAGAGGAACAATTCAATATATGGAAACAAATGATTCAAGAGCATCAGGGGTTTACAAGAAATTTAGACAAACATATAATAGATGAATTTAATGAATATAATTTGAGTCAGAGTGTGGAAAGTAAATGCCAGAGCTATGAATGCCAATAAATGTTTGCAATGGGACTTGTAAAAGGTAAAGCCTGGGGGACATGATGAGCTCAGAATATGGCTCATTATTGAATTTTATTTCCTTCACTTCATCTCTTGAAGTATATTATCTTATGCAAATCATAGTTTTTTAGATAACTATTAAATGGAAAGTAGATATTTGTCTTTTTTATATTGAACAAAAGACTAAACCTTTACTTTGTCATTAATGTCTAATACATAGCATACTATAGTGATTTTTGTTGTGAATAATGCTCAAGAAGAATACATTGGTGATGTATAGTGAAAGTTAAATTTTGATCTCCATCCAGAAAAATTATAGACTCTACAGGCTTGCTTCTACGGACTCTGTAAGCTTATTTCTATGGACTCTGTAGGCTTACTTCTATGGACTCTACAGAATTGTTTTTATAGACTCTATAGGCTTGTTTTTGTAGACTCCATAGGCTTATTTCTATGAACTCCATAGGCTCATTCCTACTAACTTTGGAGGGTCAATTCCATGGATTTTGTAAGGATGAAGCTATAAATGTGGAAGATAGTGACCAAATCAGATAAGAGAGAATCATTCCAACTGGAGTCAAATAAGAAAAATACCCACCTGCTATTTTAAAGTATTTGACTTTGATAAAGTTGTACATATTTTGATCTTAAGACTATTATATGATAATATATTTATTTCATTAGAATAATTGAATCTCTTGGAAATCCAATCTCCAATCTTTGGATGAATGGATCAACTAAAGAATCCTATTTCTTTGCATCTTATTTTGAGTTGATTGTATTAGTATAAAATGTAAGACTTTCATCATTAAAAGATATTAGATAATAGATATTAGAGAATAGAGGAAAGATACGTAAAAGCATATTATTGGTTTTAGACAGATTGTAATCATTTTAGTTTTATGAATTTTCACTTCCATTACTAGCATTGATTAATCTTTATCCTTGAGTCTGAGAGGAGCACAGGCCCACTCTCCTTGGAACTAAGAATTGTGTATAGTATTTATGTTATGTTATATTAACTCTTTTTTATAACTAATTAGAATCTTGTTAATGTTTACATTTATTCATAAAAACATCAAAACAAATTCACAATTTTAAAGGCATTTCCTTATTAAGCAAAGTGTGTTTTCTTTTATAGCAAACGTGTGAAGCAAATTTATTTTTATTTTTCAATTAGGAGTGTGATTTTACTTTCCATGCAAGTGTAAATAGGAGTGTGATTTTAATTTCAAACAAAAGAGTGGATTGATTTGATTAAATAGTTACATTTCTTCCTTTTCAACAAAAGAGTTAATCAAGTAGTTTAGGACACATGTCTTTCTTTAACCAAAATTAGAATAGGACCATCAAACACCCCCATAAGTAGACTTATAGATCTACCATCCTATACCTTACTATAGATAGCTTTGGACACTAGCCTTGGTTGATAAGACATCAACTGAAAATTGATTAAATGAAGAGTTAAATGACACTCATCACATACATGCATATATACTTACATACATATGTATGCATGTATATGTATGTGTGTCTGTGTGTGTGTTATGCATGTATGTGTGTATCTATAAAATCCATAAAGTCAAAAAAATAAGAGCATAATATAATGTTGATTGAATCCCATATAAGCATACAATGTCAAAAATGGATATAATGCCATATTGACATACAAAAAATTACATCATTTAGACATCATACACATGAAAAATCCTCCTTCTCTTTTCCTTCCTTAAATAATACTCTCTCTTGAATGCCTTTCTCATAGATGGAGACCCCTCAAATTCTTTGTAATTTCCAAATTTTGACTGTGAGTCCTTTTACACTCACAACTGACTTATAGCTAAACATGTTCATGTTCATATATTATTTGAAACATTACATACTAGACATCCAACCATGTATAAATATTGAATTTAAACTAATATAAAAATTATTAAAACATGCACTTACTATAATATCTTCACACTCAATTTGTGTCTAACACTCAATAGTGTTAGTGATAGGTTGACCTACAAGCACAAAAGTGTGAAAGGGGGAAACCATGAGGAGGTGCCCTGATAATCATCTAAATGGAACTATAATATGTCATTAGGCAACATTGCATACATAATACATTCACTTAAGTTATGTTTTCCAAAGTATAGAGTAAATTGTTAAATCAAGTCTCCATTTACAATTCAAAAATATAAGTTAACATACCTCAATTGTTTGCCATATATATTAAATCACAACAATAATTCATATGTCCATTTATACTTATATAGATGGAGGAGATTATGTTATGGTGATTAAATAAAAATACAATATATGATCACAAGTTGAGAATAGATATATAACTAAATACCTATACTTGAAGGATAATATATCTGAAAATTTACCATTGTATATATATACATGGACTAAGTAACATCAACAAATATAGTAGTATATGAACCACAAATTGGTTGTGAAGATGATGATATAATCTCCTCCTAAAACATAAAGAATTACATATATATTATTTAATTTTTATGTAAATTAATTGTTACCTTTTAAATACAAATATATTTAAAATTTTACATGTACAAGATATAATATACTTGCATATGTGTAGTCAATGTCTACACATAAAATATATGTGAAAAATAACTCATTAGTGAAATCAATAGCATCCAAGATTTTGGAAGCACCATCATCATCATTTGAAGGTCCAGTACATATAAAACCACATGATGTACAAGGGTGATGTCAATCATGCATATTAATTAGAATATTCTAATGTCCACCCACTCTAGCATCACTCTCGTAAGTCTTATTAGTATGTTAAATGAGTGTGTTAGGAAGTGCACAAAGTGCACAAAAAGTGTTAATATTGATCACCTCCTTTATTGTATAGGGTATCTCAAGTCGAAGTGGATTTTAGGTAAGGAATATTTTAGACCAATTACACACATGATATGCACCTAGTTTATCTGACAAAAATATTTTGTCTTGGTTATGAAATTGTGAGTAGTTAAAATAATTGGGAATTTAATTGGGGATAAAATAGAAATAATATTTCCTCAAAAAAATGATGGAACCTCATGGTTTTTAGAAGGTGTGTAATCAAATACCATCCACAATCATTCCCAAAATTATTTAAAATCAAATTATGCTAACATCGATGGAATGGGAACTATTTTACTGATAATGGAAAATGTGAATTGGTTGATGGATTAATGAATAATGCAAAAAATTGGCCTTTTAATATTTACTTGTTCTTCACTTCATGTGCTAAACATTTTTCACCATATTTATCACTACATCCATCTTTATAAGATTCTTTTTTGTCATTTTGACTCATTATGGAGTCAACTTGGCTTAGTACTGACTCTAGTGTATTTGCCAAATATTTATAGTGGGTTTAGTTAAACTAGGGAATATAATTTTACTAATTGTCTCTTCAATCTATACGGTATTTTTTATTTATATGTATAAGAGGTATAAGAAGGTTATGAGGGTTAGGAAGTGGTTGTCTTGCACTTGAATGGTCTATTCAAATAAAAAAATGGTTTTAACAAAAAAATGCAAATAAAAAATATTTCAAAATATATTCATGTTCATGTTGGAAGAAAAAAACTAAGAGGGGGGCATGAATAATTGTAAAAACTTCTCTCTCAATTTCATATAACATTCATTAATCATTCAAATGAATCTAGAGTTGTAGCAATACACAATCGACCATTCATATGAGCATGAAGTAGAAACATAAAACATGAACACAAGATATATGTGGGAAAAACTCATGGATAATAAGACCCACTGACACATAACTTTTAAATATAGTCCTATAAGAAATGAATCAAAATTTAGAGAGGCAACAACCCCACAAATATAATGAACCCTCACTAGTCAACTACCAATTCAAGTAGTCCTTTAGCAACCATCAACTTATAAGGAAACATCAAACCCTTAGGTAACTTGACACCAACTCAACTATCTTGAGCCTATGATCACATTTGGACACTTTTTTCTTACTCAAATTCATATGAACACCTTATTTTTCTCTTCTCACTCTTCTATCTCTCTCAAACATCTTATTAGGCCTTCTCACTCAACTGTCCCTTTCTTTGGTAGAATTAGGTCATATGACCTTACTCATCACCTATATAAACAAATTTAAATATTCATGAAATACTTAACACAAATATATATTTATCTCCAATACCTCTACCTATTTTCCAAATCTCTATATCATTTTCTCATATCCTCAATATTTTAACTAGTCAATTAGGCCTATTAGACCTTCTATTTATACTTGACTCTTGTTATCACCAATATTGGTTGGAAAAAATCTCCATAATTGTATCACATATATAATATATATAAAAACATGTTTCACAAGTCAAACAACCACTACATATGATGGTCATTACCCTTAAGGTCCAAAACCACCATTAGGCCTAATAGAGACCTAATGCAATTAGGCCTTCTCAAAGCACATGTTTAAATTTGGCCATATTAGAAGACCTTGAGCCTAAAAAAATGGATGAAAAACCTCATAAATTATTAAATTATACCCATTATATTCTCAAATTATTTACCCAACATCGTTTATCTCATTTCACTCCTTGAACCACACAATTAGGTCTAGTCACAATAAGGCCTTGTCACTGCTAGAAAGTCTTTCTTGAAAATCTAAAGCATAAACTCAACATTGCAACATAACATAAAAAAATAACATTTATAGAACATATATGACCTCATACTCATCATCATGTTCATTTTATTTCACCAAATAGTGAATATTACCTTAAACCAACCATTTTTATATGCTTACTTCGAATTGCACATAGGCTTCAAAAACCCATTCAAGAACCTTTGAATTTTCACACCTTCATAGGAATTTATAATGCATAAAAATAAATTAAAAATATCATATGATACATGAATTTCAAATTAATTTGAATTATATTGTTTCACTCTATGTAAAAAGACATAGGAACATCATTCTCACTCACACAAAAAATTGCATGTAGCTCCAAAAATATAGTCATGAAAACCAAGACATTGAATAACTATGTGAAAATTTTATGAAATTTCCAATAATTTTATATTATATTTAATAATCCTTAGAACTTATTTAAATATATATATTATATGATTCAAATATAATATTGGTCTTACAAACCAATCTCATGTCTTCACCCTACACAGAGCTCATTGTGTTAGACAAGTCACTTTGATAATGACTTTTTTCTTGTATATGAGCATAAAAAAGATTATATTCAAGGGTTAAATGTCATATAGGTATTAAAAATTTACCCCACACATTTGGATCCATCCCTAATCCAATGCAATTCATCCCTAATATCATTCTCACTTCTACCTAGTTTTCTCATTGTCTTCCTCATTGGGCTAATTTAGCAATAAGTCAAATTCCATGATATGTTTACAATATTTAAGGTATAAAACATACTAAAAAAATTAAATTATAATAAAATATAAGTCTCACACATCATTTTAAAATCATTTTTATGGTTTGACATGGTTGACCCTACTTGTTACATCAAAAATTTGAGAAACAAGGGTTTCTTATAACTTCCATTTACTCTTTTGATAGACCAATTCCAATTGGAAAAATATGATAGATTCCTCTACATGATCCAATCATAACACTAGGTCACTTAATCCATTCTGAGGCATTTACAATAATATATTTTCTATTAGGTCCTTACAAGTGTTTTAGGAGAGTTTTGACTGCTTTCCATTCTCAGTAGTCAATCATAATGGATTGCCCCTCAAATCCAAAACCAATGGCTATATATTTAATATATGACATTTCCCTAACTACCATTAGCATATTGGATCATCATGCAAATATTTCACATGCCAACAAGCATAATAAAATCCTTCTTGGGTTTGCAATAACTCATTTTATGCATACAAAAAACCTCAACACTAATTTTCATCCTTTCTCCATAAATATTTGACCTCAACCTTGGTAAAAAAATTTAAAAATAACTCTCACATCTATTAAAATTATCTTATTAGCTTTGACACCTTGGTAACTTAATTTAACTCATCATTAATCCACACTAGGTCTCTTTCCTCATTAGACCTAAACATGTAAGCCATACTTAGACCTTGAACACACCGTAAAACCTATTTTAATGATCTCAAAACCTCATAATAATTTCATAAAAATTCATACCATTATTATACATTACCAATCTTATTCTCACAAGCCTTATATTGCTCACCTCATCGTGCTACCAGACCTATGCCTTCTCACTAGGTCTCTAAAGTACATGGCTCACGAAATCAAACTCAAGAATAAAAAAGAAAAGTTAGAATGACACCAATGACACTTTCATGACATCAATGAAAACTTCTTGCATAATTTAAAACACATTCTCAATAATGTCCCCTTTGTCATTGATGACAACCACTCATTGATGGAAACATTAAAATAAGCATCTCTTTCTAGGATACATCTTCCCCATACTGATCAATCTCTCACATTTCAAATTAATGATAAATCACTACCTATAATAAAACTCAATAAAAAATAATGAAAAATCATATTGACAAGCTCCCCTATCTTATTGCATACCTCAAACATCTTATTTTTGACAAATTGATGAGACTCCCCCTTTGAACTCATAGCTTTTAAACTTCTTTCCTACTCTTTGAGATAAAAAAACCTCCTTATTATCTCCACTTAAGCACTCTAACATTCTTAGTGACCACTAGGAATGAATTACACCCAATTCTTTTCTTATATGTTCAAAAGTATCCTTTAGAAGAGGCTTAGTGAAGATATCTGCAATCTAATCCTTCATAGACATAAATTCAAGCTTAAACATTGTTCACTTACCTATTATCTTAATAAATTATACTTTATAGGAATGTGGTTAGTCATTGAATTCATTAAAATATTCTTTGAAACACTTATGGAAATAGTATTATCACAAATAATAGGACTATGACCATCAAACTCCACCTTGTAGTCTTTTAAGGTTTACCTCATCCACAACTCCTAAGTATAACATGAAGATACTATAATTTATTCAACCTCACAAGTAGATAAAGACACTTATGGTTGATTCTTTATTATCCATAATAATAGTCACTTACCTAAGAAAATGGATCCTCCACTAGTTCTCTTTCTATCATCTAGACTCCAAGCCTAATCTGCATCTATATAGGCTACCAGATCAAACTTTTTTCTCCTTGGGTACCATGATCCATACTCCATAGTTCCATTTATATACCTAAGTATCATCTTGAATACTTGTATATTAATTTCCTTATGATCTTATTTAATTCTTCTTATAAGACTTGCTACTTTCATCATGTCAAGTCTAGAGGTAGTAGTATACAACAAACTCCCAATCATTGATCTATGTTATATTTGATTGACTCTTGAATATTCATCTTCCTTACTTATATTACATATTTGAACCATAGGTGTGCTTACATCATTTAAATATTCCATTTAAAACTTCTTTAACATCTCTTTTATATACTTGACATTTAAAATGAATATACCTTTCTTAGATTGACTGATTTGAAGTCCAAGAAAGAAGGATAGTTTTCCATGCATAGAAATTTCAAATTCTAACTTCATCACCTATATAAAGGCCTTGGTCATGTTATTAGTTCCAAAAAATATGATGTCATAAACATATATAACCACTATCAACTAATGATAATTTTTAGTCGTGAAATACATGTTACTATATGTAACTCCTCTCTTAAAATCTTGGTATAAAAGATACTTGCATAATCTAGCACACAAAGCTTTATGGGATTTTTTCATACCATATAGTTACTTCTTCAATATAAATAAATATTCCCTATAATAAATAAATAGGAAACCCTTATGTTTCTTAATGTATAATTATTCCTCCAACTTTCTATTTAGGAAAGTTGACTTGACATTCATCTGGTATATCTTGAAGCCCTTGAAATCTGCATAGGCAATACAAATCCTAATAGCCTCTAACCTTCCTATAGGAATAAAGGTTTCCTCAAAGTCCAATCCTTATAATTTATCATAACCTTATTATACTAGTCTAGCCTTGTTTTTGGTGACTTCTTCATCCTCATTGAACTTTTTTCTTAACAAACATTTTGTGCCAATTATCTCTTTGTCTTTAAACCTAGATACTAACTCACAAGTCTCATTCTTCTCAAATTTATTTACATCCTTATCCACTGAATCTATCTAAAAATTATATTTACTTGATTATACATAAATTTTAGGTTCAAAATTGGATAGTAAGGTAAAATTTTCTTCAGTAACATCACACACCATTCTTCTTCTTTTTTGTATACCTACACTTTTATTGCCAATTATCTGAGATTCAGGATGATCCTCTTAAATCTATGTAGAAGGATCTTTTTTGTCATTTATTTCCTCAATTTATTATTCATCCTCATCTATATTTATTTGTCCATGATTATTTGACTGAGAATATGATTTCTTTGTCTCATCAACCTTCACATTTGTGCTCTCCACTACCTTTGGCAACCTCTTGTTGTAACATATGTAGGTAGCACTTACTAATGAATATACTAATAAAATACATTCATTAGGCATTGATTAAAACTTTATTAAGTCATATTCATCTATATTTATATAAAATTTACTCACAAATACCTTAAAATGTTCAACGCTTGTAGGTCTATCATTCCATAATTCATATGGAGTCTTATTGCCATTGATCCTAATATGTCCTCTATTCAAGGTGTAATCTATAATACTCATAGCTTCTCTCAGGTATCCATAAATTTTTTTTGACTAATTAAACATGGTCTTTTACATTTATTGAACTATTATATTATTTCTTTCAACCACCCCATTCTATTGAGGTGTTATAGAAGCTAAGAATTATCTTCTTATTCCATTTACTTCACAAAACTCATCAAACTAATTTGACCAAAACTCTCCTCCAGACCTAAGACACTTGATAGTCAAATTAATCTCATTTTAAACCAGGGACTTGAAAGTTTTGAACTTACCTATAGCTTCTGACTTATCTTTCAAGAATGCTACCCCAATCATTCCTGTGAAGTCATCTATAAGCAACATGAACTAACTATCACCTTGAATAATTTGAATCCTTGTAGGACCAAATACATCATTATGAATTAGTTATATAGGTATAGTATTAAATTATTATTTATAATTTAATATCCTCCTATTCTAATTACTATGTTGACATACTTTGTAAAGAGAATCTACAGGTTTGTAAATTTTGGGCATGTTCTTCACGGATCCTTTGAAGTTGATCTTGACTAGATTGTCAAAGTTCATATGACCTAATATCCTATGCCATACAAAAAATTAATCTACATTACTCATAAATCACTTCTCTTTTGTGGTCTCATTCAATACATATAGATTGTTCTCAGTTCTCTTGGCTTTGCCAATCAACTTCCATGATTTTTTATCCTTACCTCACATTCTTTGTCATGAAAAGTTAGGGTATGTTCTTAGGTACACATTTGACGTAAACTCAATATATTATGTTTCAATCCATATACAGACATTATATTTTATATATTGGTCTTCCCTTTATCCAAGCTCAAATCACATTTACCATCTATATTAACAGTTGTGTTATCTCCAAACCTCACTAAACATATGGAATTCTTATTCAAAGTGATGAATTTGTTCTTATCTCCTATAACATGAATTTAATAGGTATTATCTATGTGTCAATTAAAATATTCATTTTGGGTATGAAAGTTAGTTTAGGCTATCATAAATTCTCCTCTTATAGATTCTTGGTTCTCTTTCATCTTACCCATGGGGTCTGATTCTAGATCCATTCTTTAGTATCACAATTAATTATCTTCTTAACATGACTAGTTTTTCTTATAGATATTTTATTACATTCTCTTGTAATGTGCACTCTTTTTTTATTTTTATAACACAACATTATATTTCTCTATCTACAGTCAATAGCTTTATGTCTAAATTTACCACAAGAGAAATAATAACCAATGAATGAATCCACATATTGTGATTTTTTAACATTATTTGTCTTTGTATGATCATTTTATGATACAAAATTACCTTTGATATCCTTTGACAAATAAAAACCCTTATTTGATTGTTGATGATTAACTTCAAACTCGACCACTTCTACATAGGTCTTTATTCTACCAATTTTATCATTCCTTGACTAATCAATGACTTTTGGGAACTAACTTTCCTTTTTCTCTTATTTAAATATAAGACCTATCATATCATAGAAGTACCTTTGACTATCCAAAATATTGTTAAGCTTTCCATTACTCTCCTTAAATTTTTGATTTGTCATTATCTTGATTACATCTTGCTCAACTTGTGCCTCTAAAGTCATTACTCTAATTATAAGTTGGATTAATTATTCCATATGATTCTCATATTTTGCAAAAAATCCATAGGTTTTTTCTATCTACTATGGATATCTCCTTATTGAAATCATAAAATATACTTTCATTATCAAAAACGATACCTATGCTCTAAATACCTCCATTAGACTATTAGGCTTACACAAAGGACCTCAATTTGATACCAATTATTGGAAGCATAACCACTGATAGTAGGTGAATAAATATACAAACTTGTCTCTAAATTTAATAAACCATTCACTAATCTTTCAAACAAATCTAGATTTATAGCAATGCATAATCAACTATTCATATGAGCATGAAGTAGAAACATAACATATGAACACAATATTTATGTGGTAAACCCTCATGTGGAATAAAAACCATTGACAAATAGATTTTTACTAAAATAATATAAAAAATGAATAAAAATCTAGTGAGGCAACAACCCCGTAAGGAGCACCAACCCCTCACTAGTCAAGCACCAACTCAACTAGTCCTTTAACAAGAATCAACTTTTAAGCAGACACCAAACCCCTAGGTAACTTAGCACAAAATTAGATAAATTGAACCTATGATAATATTTATAAATATTTTTTTACTAAAATTAAAATTATGAACTTATTTATCTCTTCTTACTCTTTTATCTCTCTCAAATAGCCTATTAGGCCTTCTCACTCAACTAGCCCTTTCCTTGGCAGAATTAGGTCATATTACCTTTCGCATCACCTATAGAAACATATTTATATATTAATTAATTATTAATTTTTTCAATGCTATATAAGGCCTATAACTTTTTTTCAAATCTCTTTATCATTCTTTCATATCCTCAATATTATAACTAGTCAATTAGGCTTATTAGGCCTTCTCTTTATACTTGACTCTTGTTCTCACCTATATTGGTTAAAAAAAACCTATAAATAATTATATTAATTTTTTAAAATATTAAAAAAAGCATTTAATAATTCAAAAAACCACTACACAGGTTGGTCATTACCCTTAAGGGCCAAAACCACCATTGGGCCTAGTAGAGACCTAATGCAATTGGGCCTTCTCAAAGAACATGTTTCAATTTGACCACCTTGGAAAACCTTGAGCCTAAAAAATAGATTTAAAAGTTCATAAAATATTAAATTACACCATTTATAATCTCACCTTATGTCTCCAACATCATTTATCTCATTTCACTCCTTGAACCACATAATTAGGTCTACTCACAATAAGGCCTTCTCACTGTCATAAAGTTTTTCTTAAAAATATGAAGCATAAACTCAAATTTTACACATAAAACAATCAAACAATCACATTTATATAACATCCATGACCTTATATTCATCATCATGTTAATTTTATCTCACCAAATAGGGCATAATAACTCAAACCAGCCATTTTCATATGGTTACTCATAATTGCAAATAGGCTTCAGAAACCCACTCAATAACCTTTAACTTTTCACACATTCAAAGGAATTATAATGCATAAAAATAAATTAAAAATAAAATATTATAAATATATAGAAACTTCATGTTATTTTTTTCATCAAATCTATGAAAAAATACTTGGAAACATCATTCTCACTCATGGATAGAAAATTACCTATAGATCCAAAAGCACAATCATGAAAACCAATATTTAGAACACATATGTGAAAATTTTATGAATATTAAAATGTGTTTAATTTGTCTTTTCTTCATCCTTTAAAACGTATTTAAATAGACATATTATATTGTTTGATATCAATATTGGTCTTACAGACCAATTTCATGACTTTACCCTACACAAACCTCATTGTGGCAGACTTGAGAATAACTTTTTGCTTGTTTATGAGAATAAAAAAAACATATATTCAATGGGTAAATTTTATATATGTGTTTAGAAATGAACCCATGCATTGTATCCATGCATAATCCACTTCAACTCATCCTTAATCTCATTCTCACTTTTTCATGGTTTTCTCAATGTCTTCCTCATTAGGCCTATTTTTCAATAGGTCAACTTACATGATTGGTTTATCATATATAATGTCTAAAAAATATTTATAAAATTAAATGATCATAAAATATAATTCTCACACATCATCTTCCAATCAATTGAATGATTTGACTTGGTCAACCCAACTTGTTACATTAAAAATCCAAGAAACAAGGGGTTTTATGTAGCTTCCATTCACTTTTTTGATAGACCAATGACACCTAGAGAAACCAAGGAGAATCCTATAGAATATGTAATCATCAAATCTAATCCATTTCTCGAAATATCATTCCTATTGGGTCATTATAAGGGTTTTAGGAGGGTTTTGACTATTTTCAATTATTAGCAATCATTCATAAAGGATTTCCCCTCAACTCCAAACTAATTCTAGGAGATTTAAGTTATGAGCCACCCATATCTACCATAAATATCCTAGATCCTCATGCAAAGGTTACATATGCTAATGAGCATAAGAAAATTATTCTTTGGTTTGTAACATCTCATTTTATGCACATAGAAAACCTCAACACCAATTTTAATTCTTTCTCCTTTAGGATTTAACCTCAAGCTTGGTTTAAAAAGTTTACAAAACCTCTCACACCTATGATAATGCTCTTATGAGATATAAAACCTTGGGAACTGAGCTTGACTCCTCATTAGTCACATTATGTCTCTTTGCTCATGAGGCCTAAAATTGTAAGCCATACTTAGACCTTGAACACAACTTGAAACCTCTTGTACTACTCTAAAAATATAATCCTCATGTCACAAAACTTCATACCATTCTCATACTCTACCAATATTATTCTGACAAGCCTTAGATTGCTCACCTCATCATGATACAAGGCCTATGCCTTATCAGTAGGTGTCTCAAGTAAATGTATCATGAACCCAACCTTAAGAACAAAAAATACAAGTCATAATGACATAAATGAAAATTTCATTACATAAATGAAAACTTCATGCATAGTTTAGAACACATTCTCAATAGCTCATAAGTATGAATGTTTCTTGCTTATCTCCCCTTCATGATGGCATTACTGATTTGTTTAGTGAACTATAAATAGTGGTGTGTTTTATACTCTTATCAATAAAACATGAATGTGGTTCAAATCTTGAGGATATATAATAAACTTGAGGCAAATTGAAAATATTTTTTGTACAGTTTTACTCTACATGTTAAGTTATAATAATGTGTACACATTTTAATACTAACTAAAATGTGTACATGTTATACTGCATATGCATTATGGCTTTGTAATTATTGAACCTAATTTTTAATAAAACATATGAATTATTTATTAATTTACACAAAATTATCCCCCAAATATTTTCACTTACCCAATAGAGTTTAATTGAGAACTAGGGGACATTTTTTCATTACAACATTTAACAATGGTTTTTGCATCTGTCAAATCAATGCAATATTCAAAATTAAACTATTATCTTTAAAATTATCTTTTCACACATTATTTGTCACTATAATTATTTTATTTTCCAATTGAAACTAAAAATATGCTCTACACAATTGCTAAAATGCATCCTGCTCAACCAAAAAAACATTTTTGCATTCTTAAATTGTAATGTGTGATTATCTGACCAAATATAATGTTGATTAAAATTAATGTTATCTTAGTTAAATTTTCATACAACATATTAAAACATACTCTTTATAATGTGATTGATCATCACTAACATATAAATGGTACTCCCTTCACATTTTTTTTACTTGTTATATACTATCATGTGCGAACATGAATACGATATGCATGAGAATGAAAACATGTATTGAGTTTTAGTACTATTAATAATCCTCCATTTATGGTTTCAATGTGTAATTATTATCAAATTTTATTATTAAAAAATAGAACCAAGTAGGTGTTTAACACTAAAATATAGATTGGAAAATCTGGGGTTAATGGGGTATAGGTAGCCTAGGGAACAAGGGTGATAAACTATCTCTATAACAAGCTAATTAATTACAAAAATTAGATAAATATATATTGAAGTTATTATTTTATGATGTGATAAAATGTAAATAAAAATTATAGTATATATTATAATGATAGTGAAAATAAGATGGTTATCTAGTTCTGATGCTAACACATATCTAGATATAAAATAGGTAGATTCTAGATTATATCTATATTCTAATCAGTCACTTGATTCTATAAATTTATTTATACAATCATATATGCTGACATTGAGTTATGAATTTTAATTCCACACTTATATCTATATTAGACTCATTTGTCTAATATGGAATACATGTTGAAACTAGATGTGACCACCTAGATGCTTCAGGGTTCTACGTTGCCTTCATTATGGTGCATCTAGATCTAGATCATGGACTATCACTCATTGTCAAATAGTTCCTATGGTAAAAATAGGTTAATGGGTACATTATGTCAATATAACTAAAATACACCTCTATTAATGAGAGATATCTCCATACATATCCAATATTTTGAAAAGGTGTTAAGACTTATGTATTTCTCCCCTACGTGTTGGCTTATGTGTGAATCATACAATATGTGATAAGTAAGTACAGAGAGTTCCCTAGATTTTAACATGTAAAATGTGACTCATGGAAATCCTATTTATTTCTTAAGATATTTAGATATGTTATCCATATGATTGATATGTAAATATGAGAGAATATTGAAGCTTTCCTCACTTGAGTGCTTCATTGAGTAATATTTGGTCTATACTATGTGAGGAATGAGTATGGGTTGATATTATATATATACCAATCCCTTTGGATAATGTATCACATTAAATCACTTTAGCTAACCATAATAATACATTTGACTTTCAAATTGTATGACCTTAGGGCATTAGACACATGCGTCAATTCAAGACACTTCCATCAAAGTAGATGTTTGATTGGAACACAAGTGTATGGGAAGAAAAAAAAAGTAGGCATATGTCTAAAGCTATTATATATGGATGATAATAATACTTACATCATTATAGTAAATATATAAGGACTAGGGCATCATAAGTGCATTGGTTAGACTAATAGATAAGAAACTAGGCACATAAACATAGTGTATGTGAGCCTTTTATTAGTGGAAATGATATAGAAATTGAAGGTACATACATGATATGTATTTTAAAAGTGTAAAAAATTGAGGTGATATATAATTACACAAATATGTCCATATTCCCCCCTCTCCCACCCCTATTTTAATCTAGTAATAAAATTTCTTGTATAAAACCAAATAAATGCATACCTAGGTGTGTCTAACATATCTTGCCTTTGCTTAAGTCAAAATTGTGTTATTTTATGGTGACTAACCTCAAACAAAGGTCATATTAAGTTTTATAGTTAATTCATATGATATGAAACTAAAAGTGTTAAAATGATTGAAATTAAAAGAGATCAAGGTTTAGGAATACATGTGTGTCGATGTAACTACCTTACCTTTTTGAAATTTGATTTGAAGAGATGTATAATTATATAACATTAAAATTTTGATTAGGATAAATTTAAAATATGGAAAGTGCATATATGTACATATATAAGAGATATTGGAGGACACATATACTGAACTTCAGAGAATAGGTGAGTTGACTCCTGATAGTTAAGATTAACTCAACAATCCAACCCAATCTTGCTTATAACATGGTGAATGTGAGTAAACTAAGTCAAATCACACTATAAAAATGGTGAGATTGGATTATTTAATTAATTATAACTTATAAACTTTGAAATATTGATTAAATTAAGTACTTGAACCATATAGAAAAGTGAACCAACTACCATAGTAGATTAGCTTAATACAATTTGTTAAAGTCCAACCTACTAGGGAATGCTAGTACCTAAAAGTTTTTGAAATCTTAAACTGATCCAATTTTATGATTTAGGTGTCATATTCATATCATATCCACCTTATATATGTCTTAATCTAAAATGATGCATAACAATGTTACCAATGTATAAACTTATTCCACACTTGTATATCCGAATGACAGAACTATAAAATTTAACCAACATTATAAGTGTGTAAAATATATTTACAAAACATGACCCCATTGTATATTTAAATATATGAATTGGTGTATATGTGTGGAAAACATGTTTCTAGAACATGACCCTGCTATATAAGGACAAATATAAAAATTGATACAATTGACAATATGGAAGGTATGGCTCTAAAAAAATCCCTCTGTATAATATGGGTATGTTAGATATTGAATAAGTGTGGAGAACATGTTTCCAAAACATTCCCCAACTAAATCTAATATTTTGATAAATGTGGAGAACGTGTTTTTCAAACATGCCCCCACTACAATCTAAAATTATAAAGCAATGTGTAATTCATGCCTCTATCGTATGTCCCCACTAATATACCCCCATTTTTAGGTGAGGGGAAGTATAAAATGGTAGTAGCCTTACCTAAAAAGGATAAGAATATTTTATAATATATGTATGTTTCATGTAGAATATAAAATAAGCATGTTTATGTAGATATATCATTGAATCACAAAGAATGTGATCAAATCAAGTCATAAGATGCATGATGTGAATCATGGAAACATCTAGATATTAGAAATACAATATAAACAATAAATAAATCACACACATAAGAGAACTTAAAATCAAAACAAAATATAATCATCTGAGGAGACCTCAAACAAGGGGCATGTTTACATGTCACACAATCCAAAGGACATGACCTAGTCAAATATCTAAAAAATACAATAATGACATTTTCAAATGTCAAAGAGGAAAAAAATTACTGGGGGACAAAAACAATGGATAATATTCAAATTTTTAAACAAGTGAATGAAGACACTCAAGGAAATGTATAAAGTAAAAGTATAAGAAACTAGCATAAACATATCATATGAGTGAGTAGAATTATTTCTACAAAAAAACTAGGTAAAATTTTTGAGATTCTTCGATCTCAAATCATACACATAGGTTTTTACAAAAAATAATTATGCTCATTGGTACACACTATCAAAACATTAAGGATATTATATAATAGTAGTTCTTGGGTAATATGTGTTAATAAAAAGTGTTAAGTACATAGCATATTAAGTACACTATTAAAGATATAATAATGGATAAACACATGTCTAACAAATAATCTCAAATATGCTAATTTATAATGTCCAATTAATGATATAAACTTGGTGTATCATGATCAAATATATGCCCCCAATATCCACATGATATGAGTAGAGAGAAGCCCCAACATCCAAAAGTGCACAAATCATGTATTTGTGTATGCCTATATCATACTCAAAATATCTATAGAACACATTTGAATATATAAATAAATGATATGTTATCCAATAACATATAAGTAACAACATAGATGACAAGGAGAAAATATAACATGCAAATGCTGAAAATATTTTTGAATTTTCGAGGTTCTTTTTTTTTGGGTGTTTATGGAATATGTCGAACCTTGAAACCTTATGTTGGATCCTTTACATAGTTTTAATTAAGTTTTTGTATGTTTAAATGGTATATATCATGTGCCTTCTCATATTTTACTTGTACAGGATGAAAACCAATGCTATCGTTTGGAATATAGATCAATTTGCCTTCATGAGAAAAATAAATACCTTCTTCATTTTGGTTTGCTTCTATTTCATATAACCAAAGAGTTAAAAATGTAAATGAATATATAATTTTTTTTTGTCATAAACCAAACTTGTGTTTCAACCAATTTTGGACCACAATAAATTTTTTGTGTTATGTTTTCCAATTATTTTCAACCTTATTTGTTTTATAAGTCTTTTAAATCAAATCAAAGTTATTGGAAATGTCTTATATTACAAGTACTTTTTTTTTGTGCAGGATCAATATGCTTATGTAAAAAGTAATCACCACTAATGAATAATGTGATCATTATATAATTTTTTTGTGGATGCTTTTGGATTGTTCTATTTGGGGTGTTTTCAAAGGATCTAGACCTCGAATTGGTCCTATATTGAGTAAATTTTGTGAAGCTCGTATAGAAAGATTAGGAACACCACCATTTTATTCATAATGTTAATTCCATAAACCATCCCCCTCCTTTGTGTGGGGAATACAAATTTGGTATTTTGAAGGGGATATGTTAAGATCCTTTCGATGAATAAATTTGAATGAAACATATCTATGCACATCCACATTTAAATAGGTAAATTACTCATATTGTTTATGTAATGATATATCTTTTAATGGTGAAAGAATACATATACTAAATCTGAATTATAACTCCAAATCTAAAAGTCTAAATATAGAGATTGTATGATGTACCTTACAATCTAATGATATAAACTTGAAGGGATTCATCATCACTGTTACATACCAATTTACTCACTAAAATCTATTTTCTTATTAAACAAATATTAATTCGGTTAATGTTGTTTACTAATTATTGTATGAAAGTATTTTAATTTAACTAGATGTATGGACAAATATATAATGATTATTTTGTGTGGCTTGTAGAGCATATTTTAAAGCATGTTAATCAAATATTAGTCCATAGATCATGAAAAATGCATAAAGAAATAACTAACTAAATAAGCCTATCTATTCCTATGGGAATTACAAAGGATAGAAAGGAACAAATAAAATAAAACAACATCATATTACCTTCCCAAATGGATTCACCATACCCATATGGCTCAAAATCATGTTCTCCCTTGATCAAGCATATTTGTATTGGTCAACAAAGGTGGAAAAATCCTCCAATGTCTCAAGAAAACTCAATAAAACCTAGGATCATGATTCCAAATCTCTAAACTAGCCTATCAATGAAGCTTGTAACTAATTTTAATGGTCTAATGTAAAGGATTGTGGAGACAATTCTGCACAATAACTTTGCATAAATTAAGATTAAAATTCATGTCCATGGCCTCTCTATTTATAGATTTTTGAGATTGGTCAAGATCAACCATGACCGTCCATCTCAAGATTGAGATGTGTGGTCATGGATAATCCTAATAATTGGAATTAAACTCATAAATATCTTCAAGATAAATAAGCATTAAATGGGTGACCCATAATCTTGATATTTTATACACTTATCGCTTGATGGATGCCACCCAATAGATCGTGTCACTAGGTGATGTAGATATTCAAAATCAATTTACAATAATGAGACATTCAAAAATATCTATGGAGTTCTTACTTACTCTCTTAAATTAGATTAATTAGCATAAGTAAGTTTGATCAAGTTTAGTGTAATTCTTTCAAAATTGGTGTACAATTAATCAAAATGGTCATAACGTCATATTATTGGATCATAATTTGACTGGAGAGGAACTAGAAGGTGATGTTAGATGCATTGGAGCTGTATTACCATTTAGTATTTTTATAACAGCAAATAACAAAGGTGTGTGATGTGTACCAATGAATTAGAAGAAAAGAGTAATCAAAGCACTAAATGGCAAAATTTTCATTTTGACTCAAAATGATCTGATTCAAAGTTAGCTAGTTCACAAAATGCATTGCCCTATTTATGGATACTTTCACCTAAACTGGCACTTGTAAGTGACAAGATCGAACCATTTAGGGTGTTTTATGGATTTTGACCTAAAATGTGCATTTGAGTGCAATTCAATTAAGATGGACAATTTCAACACAAATGGTGTTAAGAATTAGATGTCTACATGGCTCATTACTTGTTGGTTAGTTGTACATTGGTTTCATATGCATGTGGATTATGCTAATTCAATATTATTGTAATATAGTAACATTTTTATTAATTATTATTTCTATGGGATAACTACTATTTACATTTGTGAGTTGTATGCAGGAGATAGTCCATTACTTAGGTAGATATGGAGGGAGAGTATCATTAGGAAGGGTGTTACAGATGATTATTTTGGAGGTGGAGAGATTTGAAAAGAAACCCTACACACACCATGTAGTACAAATAAATGCATGAATTTTTACGAGTGATTAGGTATATGTTCTCTCTAATTTTAATATGTTCAGTTATTTCATACTTGAATCATGTTGATTTAGTTTTTAATCTATGATTATATTTTATTTTTATCATGTTTGAAGTTGTTATTATTCTATATGATTATGATGTTTTTGTCATTACATAATATTATAGTTATATATGTCTTTTAGATAGCTTTACTTGTGAATTGTTGACTATATGAATCCATACAAGAATATACCTATAAGTATTCAATAGAAAAAGTATTTTTATAAAAGATTTATATATAGAATAGAAATAACTTACATTTGTAGATCATTTAACAAATTTATTTTATAAACATTAGCTAACCTATATCCTAGGTGAAGCTGAATATTGTGGTACATAATATGACATGGTTTTTGAATACCTAATGGGTTAAACTAGATATGAAACTTTATATTTTACAAATGGTGAAAGTGGTGATATTCATTCAAATTATTAGTATAGTTATTATGTTTATTGATTGATACTTTTGTTAACCTTAATTGGGGAGTCATAATTTTGTTTTTCTCAGTTGATCCATGCAATATTTGAAGATTTAGGGTTTGACTACAAGTTGAGAGGAAATAGTTAGGTGACTATGTTGTTTTGGTGGTTGAAGTTGGAAGTTGTTAAGTCATGATGGGAATTTATGGTGTTACGTAGAGTAATTCTTGATAATTTGTGGATGGAAAAGGGTTAGACATGAAATTAGGGGTTTCATGTGGCATGTAGGTGCCTGTGGAAGTAATAAAATATGATGGGGTTTTTGGAATGGATGTAGGTCATGGTAGATAGAGAGGAGATAAAAGAAAAAGTGACTCTTTTTGGTAATGAAAGAGGAAGATCTACATCAGGGGCACTCAAGACATAGGTTTATTATTTGATTTACCTTAAATTTGTATGTTAATGTTGTACATTTCTTTGTTGAAATAATTATAGGATTTTCTTTTAAAACAATACTTTTAGAATGTAAATCCTTATGAGGATTCGAAGAGTCGACCTAAGGGAGGATGAATATTCACATAGAATCGAGTCAATGATTTGAATTAAGTATAACATGCATGTGGGAGGTTAGGGTTAATTTTGGAAACAAGTTAATTTTTTTTATAAAATTACTACATGACTATGTTTCATGTTTCATTAAAATGTCAAGGGGACTGTGTGTTAATTTTGTGTGCTATACGACTAAGAATTA
>JARHVA010003119.1:1117500-1137500 GCA_037957365.1 Torreya grandis
TTGGGGTTAGCTATTGACATTGAGAACCAAGTGTTATCTATATTAAGAATAATACAATCAAATTATTAAATAAAGTGATCATATTATACTTAATATAGATTAGGGATTAGGGATTAGGGATTAAGGCATTAGTGCATAGGGTTTAGGGATTAGGGATTATAGTTTATGTTTTAGGGATTAGGTTTAAGGGTGTATATAAGGTATAATTGCTCTATGCCATGTGTGAACCTAATTTTTACTAAAAATAATGTTAATTGAGACTAAATCAATTGATAAATATGGAAAGTTTTTGGTTTACAAATTAGGGTATAGTGTTTAGGGCTTAGGTTTAGGGTACATAGGGTCAATCATAAAGATAATTGTTAGTCTAAATGATGTTAATTTGGGATAAAATGATTGGTTTAGGGTTTAAATATTTTATATTTATGGTTTAAAGTTTAAGGATTAGGAACTTTAAGCATTAAGTCTTGGGGTATAGGTTTTAAGGTATATAACGTATAATCATGAAAGAAATTATGGAAAATTAGAATTGATTAGCCCCAAATCACACTTTGCAATCATGTAGTTAGATTTAAGGGGATTAAAATAACCCCAATTTAATTTAGATGCAGAACGATATTAGTATTCAAAAGGTTAAGTTTTGGCCATAGTTTTAAAAGATGAATTTTATGACATCTCATTTATCAGTTATATCATAAGGTATGTATGTTTACGACATGTAGTGGGCATTAGGGCATAGAGCTTACAATTTATGTTTTAAGGATTAGAGATTGGGGCATAAGGTTTAGGTTTAAGGGCATGTATATAATGTCTAATCTCTGTATGCCATGTGAACGTAATTCTTACAACAAATGATGTTAATTGGGACTAAACCTACTAGTAAATAGGGAAATCTTATGGTTTACAATTTAGGGTATAGTATTTAGGTTTTATGGTTTAGGGCTTATGTTTTAGTGTATATATGGTTTATGGTACACATGGTCAATCACAAAGATAATTGAGGATAATTTGAATTACTTAGACCCATTTATGATTATAGATTATGTTTTTAGGTTGTCATTATACCCCATATCATCATGTAGATTGAGTGAATCAGTTAAATGGGGCAATCAGTCATGTGATTTAGGCCAAATTGATCACTGTAAACTTAATTCTTAGTCTAAATGATGATAATTTAGGATAAAATGATTGGTTCAAAGTTTAAAGTGTTTATATTTATGGTTCAAAATTTAAGGATTAGGGATTTGGGTATAGGTTTTGGGATATATAAGGTATTATCATGAAGGGAAATGGGGAAATTTTGAGATCCTTAAACCTATATCTATGAGTGAATAATGTGATTTTGAGATCAACTAGCCCCCACATCATCATAAATTAAGACAATTAAGTCAATTGTGGTTTAATGAGTGATGCAATTTTGACCAAGTTCATCTCTATGAAACTAATTCTTACTATATATACAAGTGATGTGAATTAGGGCTAAATTTATTGGTTTAGGGTTTAGGGTATATAATTTAAAGGTTTTGGGGTTTAGGGATTATAGAATAGGTTTTAATTTAAATGGTATAAGGTTTAGGGTTTAAAATATCAAATATAGGGTCTAATCACTAAGATAACTGAAGATATTTTGAGCTACTTATTCACCTATTTATGAAAATTACCTTCATGTTTGCATTTCTAATAAAAGTAGGATTATTTATGCCATGTACATTTACATACATGTTATGTAATTGATTTAACCATAAATTTTGTTTAGGGACTAAATTTTTCCTAGATCATGCCCTAATTGCATAAATTAATTAATTGGATCACTTCATGATAGAATTGATCTCTTGATTTTTCTATAAATCATACCTTGCTCTTAAAAGGGTTTAAATTGGCCTCAAATGCATCCTCAATTTAAAAGAATCAACTCTTTAGTTAATTATATATGACATGAAAACTAGACTAATTTCACTCTAAATCATATCATATATAATTTAAAATAGGTTCATGTGTCTCATTTTGAACTTAATTACGTCCATAATTCTACTAATCAACATTTTCATTCATTAGTTGATGTTTTCAAGTTTATTAAGCTCAAAACCACATTCTATACATGTAGAACTTACATATATGTAAATAATGTTTCCTTACTTAAATCAAGCTAATGAAATTGGAGATGATAAAACCCTAAATTCCAATTTATAGTCATGTAATTAGGTTGATGGGGCTCAAAATATCCCTAATTTACTTCAAATACATAGCTAGATTGGTACTCCAAAGGCTATGTTTTGTCCAAAGGTTTAAAAAGTGCATTTTATGACATCTCATGATAAAATCAATTATATGATAAGGCATGTATGGTTTTAGCATGTAGTAGGCATTAGGGAATAGGTATTACAATTTATGTTATAGGGATTAGGGACTATGGCATATGCTTTAGGTTTAAGGACTTGTATATAATGTCTAATCGCTCTATGTCATAGTCAAATGTAATTCTTACTACAAAGGATGTTAATTGGGACTAAATAAATTGGTAAGTATGGAAAGTTTATGGTTTATAAATTAGGGTATAATGTTTAGGGTTTATGGATTAGGGCTTAGTTTTTAATGTATATATGGTTTAGGGTACACAGGGCCAATCATAAATATAATTGAGGATAGTTTGAATCATTTGGACCCATTTGTGACTATATAATGTGTTTTTGGGTTACTGTTATACCCCATGTGATCACGAAAATTGAAAGAATTAGTCAAATAGGGTAATTAGTCATGTGATTTAGGACAAATTGAGCCATGTGAACTTAATTCCTAGTCTAAATGATGTTAATTTGGGCTAAAATGATTGTTTTAAGGTTTAACTAGTTTATATTTATGGTTTAGAGTTTAGATATTAGTAAATTTAGGGATTAGGGCTTAGGGTATAGGTTTTAGGGTATATCAGGGACATTCGTGATGGTGATGGGAGAAATTTGAGCTCCTTGAACCTAGATTTATGAGTAAAAAATGTGATTTTTGGATCAATTAGACCCCACATAATCATAGATTGATCCTACAAAGTCAATTGTGATAATGAGCGATGCAATTTTGACCAAGTTCATCCCTATGAACCTAATTCTTACTATATATAAATGATGTTAATTGAGGCTAAATTTATTGGTTTAGGGTCTAAAATTTAAAATGTTTGGGGTTTAGGGCTTATGCCTTAGCGTTTATGGTAATTTATATAGAGTTTAGGGTTTAAGTTAGATAGTACAAGGTTTAAGGTTTAAGATATCAGATATAGGGTCCAATCACTAAGGTAATTGAATAAAATTTGTTCTTCTTGTTTACATATTTTTGATAAATACCATAACATGTTTTAATTTCTAATAAAAGTAGGGTCAGTTAAGCCATACATGTTTCATACATGTTATACAATTTATTGATCCATAAATTTGGTTTAAGGGACCAATTTTTCCCAAATCACACCCCTAATTACATAATTTGATTGATTGGATCTATTCATGAAAGAATCAAACTTTTAATTTTTCCCTTAATCATATCTTTCTATTTAAGGGGTTTAAATTGGACTCAAATGCCTCCAAGATTAAATGAATCAACTCTTTTTATTAATTATATATGAAATGACATTAGGGTTAATTTCACTCCAAATCACATTAAATATATAATTTAAATTACATTCATGTGGATAATTTTAACCCTAATTACCTCCATAATTAAACTAATAGACATTTGCATTCATTAGCTGATGACTTCAAGTTCAAGAGCTCAGAACTACATTCCATACATGTAGAAATTATATATAAATAAATTATATTTCTTTGCTTCAATTGAGCTAATGAAATTTGATCTGATCAACCCTCAAATCATATTGCATAGTCACATAATTAGGTTTAAGGGACTCGAAATATCCCCAATTTACTTTAAATGAACAACTAGATTGTGACTCCAAAGGCTATGTTTTGGACACAGGTTTCGAAAATGCATTTTATGACATTTCATGATAAAATCAGTTATATCATAAGGTATATATGTTTGTTAAATGTATATTTGTGAAATCTTTGATCTTGACAAAAGACAACTTCTTATATGCAAAATAGGGTACTAAAGCATTGATATACCTTGAAAATATATCCTTATAAACTTTATTTATTAACTAAAAAAATATTTTTAGAGACTTGGACAATATTAAAATTTTTATTAAAGGTTTTTACAAGTTTAAAACATCACCAATTATCCACAAAAACTAATGCAGTCTTGTTTAACTAAATTAAGCCTCTTTTAAGACTATATATACTCTTGACCCAAAATAAAATGACCCCTTATTTATTTTTTGTTAATCCAAAACACCATCTGAATCCTGTTAAGACTATAAATTATGTTTCAAATACCAAATTTCAAATAACTAATCTTTAAACATTTATAATATCACTAAACTCTCTTTTAAACCTAATACTCTAGGTTTGTCAGTACTTACATAAAGGGTCCTTGTACTCCAATTGATTTTTGGAAAATATGATTTATTTAATCGTGTCAAAAATGAATTCTAAATCAAATCTACCAAATTATGAGTGTTTTGGATTAATGTATCACCAAAAACTAACTTTTGACTTCTTGACCCTATCTAAGATGAACTATGATTATTTATATTTTAAGGAAGATTAGACTCATGTCAAATGAACAATAAATTGATTCATAGGTTAATACATATCTAATTCTCAGTCAATGCTATCAAATATTAACAATAACATTGGTCTTTAATAACAATATTAATCAACCTAACTTTACTCTTAAGACTATTAGGCCTAATGGCTCCTTTAGTAGGTCAAAATACAAATTTGGGTTTTTGTATGTTGTGAATATATAACATGATTATGTTATTGACATGATCACATTATTAAGTAATGTGATTACATTACTAACATATTTAATAATGTGATCATGTTAATATCATGATCACATTATTAGTGTGATTGTGCTATTTGAATTTGAAGTAAAATCCCATGGCTTTTGGGTCAAAAATGGATTGTTGTCTTGATCTAAGGCTTGGACTTGTCAATATACAGTTCAGTTTGAGACTTGTTATAAAAATTAAAAAAAATTAAACTTTGATCACCAAATACACTATTAATTTCAATGTGAAAATTCAAAAACTTAATACCATCATGATGAGTACATGCTCCTCCTTCTAAAAATACGATTTGTATAATTTTTGGACTAATTTAAGTTTTCAAAATATGTTTATTTCTAACTATACCTTTTTTAGGCCACTACATGCTACAAACATACATGCCTATACATGTTCATGTAATTTATCTTCCATTGATCTAAGTGAAAAATAAATTATATGGTCACAAACTAGGCCTAATTATACACACATTCAAAAAACAAAAACTAATTTTCATTTTTTGTTGAGGTATTGAGGCACATCACACAAATGTATATCCATTCTTTTTTCAGTTTTAAGGATCTATTTACTTGTAAAATTCATTAAAAAAAAAGTATTCATTCAAAACATAAAAAATATATATAAGTCACAAACTATAAGATCTTATCTAAATTTTTCCTAAAGGGTTTCAAATAATATTAAATGTTGTCCAAAAAATAGTACACCACATGGCCATATATCTACTCTATTTTATTAATAGAATGATTTCCTCTTCAAATCTTAGATGTTTGATCTAGTTATAATTATCTATTTTTTTTTTATAAAATTAGTGTTTTGGAAGCTAGACTCAAAATGTTACATTTCATGTTCTTACACCATATTCAAATTTGGAGTGTAGATATTTATAATTGTCTATATAATTTCAAATTTTTGAAATTTTAGGAAACTCATATCCATGGGTAGGCCACTTTTTGTCCCCCAACATTCTGTACTTACCCAATTAGATAAGATAATATATAGTAGATATATATTTTTTGATGGATTGAATTGGTAATACTACTTAATGGTATTAGTTGATGATTATATAACTTAATCATAAAAATTTATTCAAATAAGATGCATTTAAGTTAAATATCAAATATCTTATCTTATTTGAGAATAATCTGGTTCAAATTACCAATGTAAAATTTTAAAAAATACATATTTCAGGTTAAAACTAGTGGGGTTCTAACATTGTGGTATCATAATTGAGGCTCAAACTCTAGAAATTAATGAGTATAATAACATATTCATATTATCATTTTAATTAGAAAGGAGAATGATACATGATAGAACTGGAGGTGAGGGTACTTCATACACTAACCCTCTAATGGAACCAAATCAATTTACCATGGAGTAAGCTATAACTTGGATCAGATACTTGTAACCATACATGAAACTAGGGATCAAATAATGACCATAGAACATGAAGTACATAGAGTATCCTACTTAGTGATAACCTTATAAATAATCTCATCAAGAGGCTCAATAAGTGTATAGGCATGATGAGGTATCATAAGATGCAAGGGATCATGTAGCTATAGAACTTGCACAAGTCATGAAGAAATTTAATCCTCCTAAAATTTATGGAATTTTATTAGGGGATGGTGTGCAAACTTGGTTGATAAAAATGAAAAAGTTTTTTTTAGATCTATAATTACTCAGAAGTCACTAAGGTGGTTTGGGGAGTGTATCAACTTGTTGGAGAAGTAACAACATGGTGAGAAAATAAGAAGATAGAGATGATCCTTTATTACACTACCATGACATGGGAGAAATTAATGGTTTTGTTTAGATCGTGATGGTTAATCTAATTATATTTTGACCAAAATTTGATAGATTTTTAGAATCTAAAATAGGGAGATCTTCTAGTGAACAAATAATGGAAACAATTCACTAAGATCCTAGAATATGTTCGTTAATATCAGGAAGATGAATGGTTCACATCCAAAATTTAATTATGGGATCAAACCCCAAATTAGATGTGAGGTAGATGTGCATGGGAAATCTATGATGGATGAGATCTTTGAGAAAGAAATTAAGTAAGAGTCAAAATTTAAGTCTCTTGCTCAGATCAAAGAGAAATTCAAGAATGAGTTTAGAGGTTTCAAACCTAACTTTAAAAAGAACCATAAAAGGAAAATAAATTCCCAAAATAAGTTTAAGAATTAGAATGCTAAATTTATTAACTTCTCATATAGCAAGAAATCAAATGGTAGCTTCAAGATTGATTTTAAAGGGAATTATTAGTCAGAAAAGAAAGAACCACTTGGAAAATGTTTCATCTATGGGGGAGATCACTATGCCAAGGAATGTACCCAAGGAAAGTTTGAGGGTAAATATAAGGGTATTATTAATTAGAGAACCTTTAAACAGAGAATCCATGCTACTGTTAATAGTAATTAGGTTGATTTTCAAGTCTCACCTATTGAGGTTGCAAGTAATATTTTTGGTTAACCCATTTCTATTTTTATTGAAATTAGACCTAAAAAATGTTTTAGTTCTCTATGAATGCTATCTATGTTTTCTATGAAAGTTGGTTTAATGGCTAATTCACAGTCAACATAATATATAAATAAAGGCAAGATCAAAGTTAATAGGTTCTTATTAAAAGATGATATTGAAATTCTTGAATTCACATAGATAGTAGATCTTTATGCAACACTAGTAGGATCATTTGATCTTAGGGGTAAATTAACTTGCTAAGAATAAAGCTAAGGTAGATTGATATCTTAAGAAGGTAGAATGTTAATATGATTTTTGGAATTAGACTTAGATTTAAGGTCAGAAAAGGGAGTGTAAACTTAAGTAGATTTCTACAATTCAACTTAAGAAGGCTCACCAAATTGGATGTTAGACATTTATTGTTATAGTAAATGAAATGGAAAAATATAAGGAATCATCCATTAAGGATTATCCTTTTATTTATAACTTCCAATACGTGTTTCTAATGGAATTTCCAATATTACTACCTAAATGAGAGTTTGATTTCTCAATTGACATAATACCTAGTACAAAATCACAATCCAAGGCATCTTATAGGATGATGACTATGTAATTGGTTGAGTTGAAATCTCAACTACATGATTTTTTATCTAAAGGGTTGATTCAACCAAGTATGCCACCAAGGGGTGAGTCATTGGTATTTATTATAAATAATGATGGTACTCTTCACCTATGTAGTGATTATAAAATATTTAACAAGGTAAAAATCAAGAACATATATCCATTACCTTGTATTGATGATATCTTTGATCAAATGTGTAGGGAGAAAGTATTATCTAAGATAGACATCCAAGTGGGGTATCATAAACTAAGATTTTTAGAAGAAGATATTTTGAAAACAACATTTACAACTTGGTATAGGCACTATGAATTTAGAGTGTTTCCTTTTGGGTTGATAATGATCTAAAAACATTCATGAATATCATGAATAGTGTGTTTAGGGATTATTTGCACCAATTTCTAATAGTTTTTATGGATGACATACTCATTTATTCTAAGAATGAGGAAGCACATCTACAACATTTGGATTTATTTTAACAACACTTATGGAAGCATAAACTATATGTTAATTTATCCAAATGTTCATTTTTATAGAGGAAAATGAAATATTTAGGACACATTCTCTCTGCAAATGAAATTTAAATTGATCTAGTGAAGATAAGAGTCATAATGGAGCATCTAGAACCTAAAAATATGCATGTTGTGGGAAGTTTTATTGGATTAGAAGGATATTAAAGGAATTTTCTTCAAAATTTATTGAAAACATCTAACCCAATTACCTCTCTTTAGTGGAATAATAAGAGATTTATTTGATAAGACAAGTGGGAAAAATCCTTTTAGGATATAAAATGGAGGCTTAATTCAACACATGTGCTAAGAGTTATCAATCTTAATGGTCATTTCTTAGTAGTCACTAATGTATCTGGCAATAGTCTTGGAGTAGTTATTATGCAAGATGGTTCAATTATAGCATAAGAGTCTGGAAATCTTAAGCCATATGAGGAAAATGATGCCCCAAATGATCTACAATTTATTTCAATAGTGCATGCCTTAAAAATTTGGAGGTATTATCTGTTAGTGAAGCCATTTCAACTCAAGGCTAACAACTTAAGGCTCACGGATTTAAATTTGAGAATGATGGTCCCTTGAGGTACAATGGCATAATGTATGTACCTAATAAAGAGAACTTGAGGATCACAGTGCTAAAATAATTGCATAATGCCCCTTCTTTAGTTCATCTTGTAGTGACTAAGGTCATGGTTGAGCTAAGACCTATTTATTTATAGAAGGGAATTAAAAAAATATGCAAAAAATTTTGTGTCACATTCTTTAGAGTGTTAGCATGTGAAGGTTAAACATGTGCATTCAGTAGGATTGTTATATCCTAATGATATACCAGAATGTAATTGATATGCAATTATTATGGACTTTGTCCAAGGTTTTCCATTATCATAAAATCATTATGACAAGATCTTGTTAGTAATTGACAAACTAACCAAGTTAGCTCACATCATACCATTTAATTTGATTGATGATGCTTGAATGTTTATGAAATTATTCATGAAATAAATATAATGGCTACATGTGTTTCTAGAGAAGAACATTTTTGATCAAGATCTGAGAATGAAATCTAGGTTTTGGTTGATTCTAAATTCAGCTTTGAACACACATTTGAACTTTAGAATTGTATATCATCTAGAAACAAATGGATAAATAAAAAATTAGACCAATTTTTAGAAGATATTCTTTGAATGTATTGCATGGAGTAACAATACAAGTGAGAAGAGTATCTTTCACTGGTAATGTTTCCTTATAATAAATCTTACCAATCAAATTTAAACTTAGTTTGCATAATAGAAAGGTTTTATAGTACAAGGTCCAGTAGAACCAATATTCTAAGGATAATTCCACTTAGAAGGACTCTGATGAGTTATATAGGTTATTTCTACATTTATTTGTTTAAAAAATTTACTGATTTTAATTGATTTGTTACTATGTGATGTTTAATTTCATAACTTTTGTTTGAAATAAGTGTCATCAGGATGATGGCCAATTTTAGGGGAGAGGATGTTACAATCCAATTTCCTCACTAAACTTGATTTGATTATTAAAAATATTTTAATGGTGTTAATGTTATTTAGTTACTTTTGTATCAAACTATTTTCATTTACATTGATGTATGGATAGACATAAAATTATTATTTTGTGTGACTCATTGCTTGTTAGGTAGTTTCATATGAGTATCATATGCATGTGAATTATTCTCTTTCAGTATTATTATGCTTTAATAGTATATTTATTAATTATTATTGTTATGATATAACTATTATTTACATTTTTTTGTGGATGCAGGAGATAGTCCACTCTCTAGATAGATATGGAGGGAGTGTATCATTAGGGAGGGTGTTATAGATGATTATGTTGAATGTTAAGATATTCAACAAGGAACCATGCACACATAACATGCTAACAATATACACATTAATGTTTATGAAGTAATAATGATATGCTTTCTCTAATTTCAATGTGTTTAGTTATTTCATTTTTGGTCATGTCGATTTATTGTTTTAAAATCTATGATTAGATGTTATTTTGGTTATGTTTGTAGTTGTTACTATTCTCTATGATTATGATGTTGTTTTAATTTCAAAATATTACAATTATATATGTATTTTAGATGAATTTAATTATGAATTACCAACTACATGACTCCATACATGTGTGTACCTCTAATCATTCAAGAGATAGAGTATCATTATAAAAGATTTATATATGGCATGGAAAAAAATTACATTTGTAGATCATTCAAAAAAATTATTTTATAGACATTATCTAACCTAGATCAAGGGTGAAGGTGATTAAAGTGGTACCTAAGGGGTTAAACTAGGTATGAAACATTATATTGACTAATGGTTAAAGTGGTGACATGAATTCAAATTATTAACATAATTTTTAAGTTTATTGATAAATAATTTTGTTAATCTTAGTTGGAGAGTCATAATTATGTTTTACTTTGTTGATCCATGCAAGTTTGGAAGATTTAGGGTTTGATTGGGACATGAGAGGAGATAGTAGGTTGATTGTGTTGTTTAGATGGTCAAAGATAGAAGTTATTAAGTCATGTAGGGAATTTATAGAGTTATGGCAAGTCATTCTTCAGATTTTATGGATGGAAAAGGGTTCTCCATGAAATTAGGGGTTTTGGGTACCATTATGATGGTTGTGGAAACAATAAAATATGATGGGGTCTTTATAATAGAAATTGACCATGGTCAATAAAGAGGTGATAAAAGAGAAAAGAACTATTTTTCATAGTGAAAAAGGAAAATCTACATTAGGACCACTCAAGAGGCAGGGTTTGTTCTTTTATTTAATGCCATATAGTTATTTGTTGAAAATATTATATGGTTTTATTTTAAAATATTTGTTTTAAATTGTAAATCCTTTTCAAGAATTTAAGACTTGGCCCTGTGAGAGGAGGAATCTTCCCATAGAATCAAATCAATGACTTGACTTAGGTATAACATGAATTTGAGAGGTTAGGGTTGATGGTAGAAACATGTTTATTTTGTGTATAATTACTACATGAATGTGTTGTATTTTTCATTAAAATTTCAAGAGGACTATGTCTTATTCATTTGTTATAGGCTAAGAATTAATAAATATATAATGGCTTAAAGACATTATTTTGGATATTTTATTTGTTTGGTCATTTGAAATGAAACTTGGTTTTTTCACTGTTATATGGTTTTGGTATTTCTTGCATTATTACATTTAAATGGTTGTACGTTTTAGTTTAAATGGAATGGTTGGGGTTAAAATTTGCTATCAAGTTAGTTAGAGTATTATGAAAGAATTAGGGTTTCCAATTTAACCCAAGTTAAATAGTTGATTATGTTTAAAATGGATTATTAACTAGTTGTGTGTAATTTAGTTGAATATATATAGTATTAATAATATTATATTTGTTAAGATTAACGTGAGTGTTTCATTATTTTATGGTTTTTGGGTTTGGTCATTTATCCATGGCCATCAAAATGAATATAATTAGTGTTTATTGTCTGTGAGAGTGTTCAATTGAATAGCTAGGTTATTTTATTGAACTTATGCCAACTGACTTGATTTTAAACTATGGGTTTGGTATGTTTAAGATGGCTAAGTTGATAGCATGAAAATGATAGGTTTTGTTATAATGAAATTGTTATTGTATGATTGGTTGTGTTAATTATATGTTGAATAATAAATAATGGCTTTGATTAGTAATATTAGATATTATTTTAGGTTTTCATTATCTTGAAAATATATATATATATATATATATATATATATATATATATAGAGAGAGAGAGAGAGAGAGATTAGTATGAAGACAAGGACATAATTTATTGATTTAATTATTTCATAACATTAAATGGTTGTATATAATTAGATGAATGACTAAAAGATGTTTAACTAGTTGTGTTAGATGTATGGACCTGATTGAGCTTAGATATTTATAAAAATAGTTGAAATTCAATTATACTATGGATATGGATGTTTAATTTAGGGGACAAAATTTGTGTTGAAAGTTTTCCTATAAGACAATTTACCATATGGTACACTACATAATATTTCACATTTAGATTTTTGTGTTTTAAGTCATCTAATTGAGACATGAGGTGTTGAGTGGTGTTAATTTGAATTATATTTTAGGTTTTAAATTGACTTAGTGTTTTATTAACACAAGATATTAAGATAGAAAATAAAACTTGAAATATATAAATACATATATAAATGTCATTATGGATTATACATAAAGATGTCACCTTTATCTTTATGAATGATTCATAAAAATGTATATACCTAAATATATAATTATTACTTCAAAATTTTGTACACACACACACACACAAACACACTTTATGCCATTAAGAACTAAGTGGCTTAGACATTTAAAAATATATAAATATAAGTGGACATACATAGTATATATGTATATGCTAATAATATAGTACAAATGTTTGTATATAGTGAATACATTTATTCATATGCAAATTGTGATGTATTCATTGATTTATAATATGTTGAATCAGTTGTTAATTTAATGGTAAATAATTAATTTCCTTTGAGAACAAATAAATATTGTGATTATTGTATTTATTTAATATCTTGGTATTTAATGGGAATTTTTTTAATTGTGTTTACTCTTATCATAATACCTATGAAAAAGGGTGTTTTTACAAACAAAGTGATAAATACTTAACTATTATAAATACTGCTAGTAGTCAATTTACTTGTAATATTGTCTTATTGGAAAAAGATATTAGGGTGTATTGGAAATTAAGAAATATAACAATAGGTTTTATGTTGTTATTATATTGCATGTAATTACTTCATGTATTTCCCTTTCTATTTAAATATTGTGGTATTGTTAATAAATCTATATGACAATTATGTGGAATCTTGTATATGACTTATTTAGTAATTTATATTATTAATGACACTAAGAATTAATTATGTGAGAAGGTTCCCAGACATTTATTTAGAGTCATTAATAAATGGAATAAATTTAATCTAATTGAGTGTGTGTGTGTGTGTGTGTGTGTGTGTGTGTGTGTGTGTGTGTGTGTGTGTGTGTGTGTGAATATGATTGATCTATCTGATATTTAAACTATATGAAAACTTTGACCAAAGTAATGTCTATAGTTAAATGTTATCATTTCACCTTTTTGATTAATATGCATTATGCATGATGTCATGTCAAAACATAATTCTTTATGATATGTTGCATGTAATGAATACATTATAACACATGAGTTATAACTTAATTCTCAATACCTGCACCCTTATCATCTTCTCAACCATGAAGGGAGGGTTATTTCCTAGGTGGGAAATTGTGTGGGAGATCTCTGGAAATGTTAGAATTATGGGGGTTTGAATTAATTAATTTATAAAAATATATCCCTTATAAGCATTTTACAAACTAGTCATAATTTACATATGTATTTTTCATAATTTTTGTTGGTCATATGAAAAATCATCTTACTAATATGTGTCCTTTTGGGTGGTATAATGTGCATGAAGGGCATGATTAGATGGATTGTCTTATTGGTGATCGATCATTTTTTCTAAAAATCTCAAGATTTTCTGATTTGTATTACATTTAATATATATAAGGTGTGTTATACCATGTTTTTGTTTTACATTTCTTGTCCTTTGTATCCATATTTCAAAAAATATGTAAGGGCAAGATCATATGATGGAAATGTAGGAAGTAATGATAAAGGATTTTTATCTTGCTTAAGCTGGATCAACTCATCTCTTGGAATGGTGGGAGCATGAAATTGATTCTAGGGATGGTATGTACCACCATTATAATATTTGAGATTGGATGAATAAAAATTTTAATAGTGGAAAATTAATCAATTTTTACCCCTTCTTTGATATAAATTTTGATAGTTTCATAATCATAGTCAGCAAAGCAATAAATATCGTCCATGAAGAGAGAGATAAAGAATACAAATATTAGGACAAAGTATAAAATAAATATATAATATGTAATACATAGGGTATAATGATGTTAAAATATTAGGTTCACCAAATGTCTAACAATAAAATATAGATTGGGGAATATATGTTTAAAGGGTTATATATTTTTTTAGGGCACAAGGGTGATAAATTAACTCTATATTAGGCCAATTAATTTCAAAACTCTTACAAACATATATTGAATTTATTGTGATTATATATACTAAAATTGAAATTAAAATGATGATATATTTTTTTTAATGACAATAAAAAAAAAATATTTAGTTTTTTTTATGCTAACACACATCTAGATTTTGAATATGTAGAAAGTAGAATAGATTTTTATTTTAGATAAGTCACTTTAATCTATAAATTATACTTTTGGAGATGTTGACACTTGTTTGAACCTAGGATGGTTGAATCAATGCTTATATCTAGATTAGATGTAGGTATATAGTATAAAATACATATTGAAACACAATGTGACCACTTGGATGCTCTTTGTTTCTATGTCACCTTCACTCTGGTGCATTCAGTTCCAACTCATGGACTGTCACTCCTTATCAAATAAAAAACTTTTGTTCTTCATATTCATATTGGCTATGGTAAAAATGGTTTAGTGATCATATAGTGTCAATCTATCCCAGTTACTCTTATGTCAATGAGTGTTTAATACATATGCAATACTCCAAGGAGGGCCTTAGACTTATGTAGTTCTTCCTATGTGTTGGCTTGTTTGTGAATCATGTAATGTGTGATAAAAAAAGTACATAGAGTGACCTCGCTTGTAACATGAAAAATTTGGTTCTTATGTGTAGATATATTGTCCCTATGAATGTATGTAAATAAGATAAAAAAGGGAAGCTTTGTTCACTTGAGTTCATGATTGAGTATTTTTTTGTCTTTATTAGGTGAGGAATGAATGAGGGTTGATATTTAATATATATCAACCCCTATGGATAATATATATTATTAAATCACTTAATTCAACCATAATAATATGTTTCATGTGTAAATTATATGACCTTAGGTCACTAGACACTTGGATCAGGTTATGACACTTGCATCGACATGGATGTTTAACTAGGATGCAAGTCTTTAAGAGGTATAAAAGTAGGTATAGGTCAAAACTTTCAAATATGGAAGATAAAAAGGTTTACAACATTATTTTCAAGATAAAAATCTTAGGTCATTAGAATAACATTAGTTGGAATAATATATAAGTAAATAAGCATAGTGAAATAGTGTATGCAAGCCTTTCAGTAGTAGAAAAGGTCTATATATTGAAGGTACATACATCATATGTATTTTAAAAGTGTACAAGACTAAGGTTTATCATAACTTATAAATATTTTCTATAGTGGGAATGTGTCCTCTCTTAACTTTAACTATTTATCCCATCATCTAAATCTATGTATGTGCCTTGCATAATCTAAAACATTTACTCCCTAAATTTGACCATAAATTTTAAAATGGGTAATTGTTTTATAACAAGTTCACTCATTTTAGATTCATTTTCATCTTTTAATTCATGTGTCACATAGTTTTATTCATTAAAAATAGATAATTCTTGTCCAATTCTAATTTTGCTCTCCTCATGGATATAATTTTTCAATTTTCTCAATCCATCACAAATGTTGCAAGTTCCATCTAAACATGTTTTGTTATACAAAAATTATACATATGGTATTTTAAAAAATAATGGTTGGAATACATTCCCTTTTTCATTTTGGTGGAACTCCATGTCAAAATCTAGAAATATTTATCACTATGCAAACTGAAATATATATGATGACAAACATCATTATGCCTTGAAAATTAAACATGTTTCCTACAACAAAAAGTGGTGTGTGTATGATTTATTTTGACATAGAAGGGTTTGGCTATCTCAAAATATATTTGATGAATATATTTTTATGGATATTTATTTATTTAAAAACATAGAGTACAATTGTGTTTGGATCATATATAAGATATGTTTAGGTTGTAGTTCATGGTTACATGAACCAAATGTTATTTTCATTACATATATTGTATTAAGTGAAACCCTTGAGTTATCTTTCCAAAATTGTGCAAGTCAATATTTGAGAGCATTGGCTATAGATTTGTCTTTTCATGTAAGTTTTATAGAGAATGCTTATAACTCATTATTATTGGAATTATTAAGTATTTCACATATCCTAATTGTTTTCACAAATAATTTTCTATTTATGTTTAATGTTATGCAGATTTTATAATTAAGTGTGTTTTCCCTATTTGAAAACTTACTATACAAGGTGTAATTATGCATCACACAATGTTACTATCTTTTTTGCATCTTTTCACGCCTACAGTAAGGTATCATCATGCAGATTTTCAACAATTCCCTTATTTTCAACATCAATATTAGTTGCTCTTAGTCCCATGGTGTTCATTTTAGGTTTCATATTAAAATTTTGCATCAGTGAAATAAATAATTGACATCTTTTAGTTTCATTCAAATATTGAAAGTAATCATTCCAAATTATTTTAGCTTTTATTATTAAATGGTAGTTAGACATTATTTTTAAAATGTTTTCATCAATTTTAATTAATTACATGGGTATTCTCCATAAATTCATTTGACTATTACTAATGGTATAGTTTGTTGGTTTGGTATTTATTTATTTTTACCATCACTACTAGTTTATTCAATTTATGTTCACGTATCATATACTTCATTGTTAATTTCACTATTCAGTGTTTCCATGGAATTTTATTCATTTTTAATCTCACCATTTTATATTTTCATGTTCAATGTTTGAGGGTAAATCATCATGAAAATTTTCATCATTACCAAAATTAAATTCTTTGTTAGGATCAACAAACGTAGTCTTAAAACATGTGAAATAATTAAAACAAAACTAAAACAAGCTACACAAAACAACAAAGATATGCGAGATAACATATTACACAATATATACATGAAAACCCTACTAATCTAACAAGGGAAAAACCATGGGGAAAAGGCAAAATTAATATTTCATATTCATCGTCAAAACTCTCTCTACAACATTATTTCCTCTTAGTAACTCCTTTTTAGTGCTTACAAACACTCTAGTAAACCAAGCTTGCAAGCAAGCCTTATAAGTTCCAACCTTATAGCTACAACATGAAAATAAATCATGATGCTAACCCATATTATACAATGTGATATTTGAAGCATCAACCTCCAAGCTCTAACTAGGTGATCCAAGATAACATAGCCTTTCAAGCTCTAACCTCTAGCCTCAGAGATCTTCATGCTTTAACAATCTAACTTTATCTCTTCTAATCCTTACATTATATAACCATATAAGCATGAATGATTATTACAACCCAAGAATATAGGTGAGCTAATATTCCATACCTTCCAAGATTCAACCTAAAACAATGATCCAAAAATGGATATCCCCAATGGGTTTCACATAAATAAAAAGAATAATGTTATGATTTATAGCATTTTAACATAGTGAAAGAGAGAAGAGAGAGAGGGAGAGATAAATTTGTGTGTACTCTAAAAATTCACCATATTTTATTAGGTGTCATGTGATCTTAGTGGTGGTTATCCGCATGTGCCAAAAGTCATCAAAACTAACCATCCACTAGACAGGATCCAAGGCCACTCTCATGTGGCTCCAAAACTTGATCCCTATTTTCAAAAGTGATTCCAAACACTTAATAGTGTTCATATTATATTAATATCCTAAGGGTGAACAATGTAGATGATCTAATTTATACAAGATCTAAGCCACCCCATGTGACTCTTAGAATTATGCCCCAGTCACAATATGCAATAGTGTTCATCTTTTGTTCTTCTTCTATGTGACCACACAAGTCCAAAAGGTGTTGCAATCATATTTTTACTATCTCCATGCATGGTAATCATGGGTCTCTTTATAAATTTCACCCCATACCATGACCCTTGTCTTTTTCACCATGTGAAAATCCATATGTGACAACTAAACACAAAACATGTCAAAAGTGGAGTGCTACACCCCACATCATGTCACCTCAACTTGATCACATCTTGGGACCCATAATGGTCCCTCCTACCATATCACCATCTTGTCACATCACTTGCATGCCAACTCCTTTGCATACCCACATGCCATGTCACCATAAATAGTAACTATGGATAGTGCCCATGAATAGTGACCTATGAATAGTGGCTTCACACCCACAAAATTCATAATTTGAATTAGAATTGACACATTATTTAGAGGTTTATGTCAACATTCATTGTAATTATTCATTTTATCATTATCAATAACATTTGGTTCATTGGAGATTGTATATGTACCTTAATTTGAATGAAATATTTAGATTCTTACCCTTTGATTTTCTCTCAAAACTTATAATTACTCCAATGGTTTTCACTTTATCTTTTTCCTTGCTTTATAATCAAATTTTTTACCCATGATTACAAAAATTAGACAAATTTTGAGAGTCGGGATAGAAAAATAGTTTGATAGCTTTTATATTCTACTATGCATGGCACAAAATGATGCAAAGAATAATATTGGGGATAAAAATCTCAAAATAAGTAAAATATTAACATTAGATAAAGCATTTTATTTGTAATTTAAGTAACATGTACATGTTATAATGTGTCTGCATGTTATATCACGTGTGTGTGTGTGTGTGTGTGTGTGTGTGTGTGTGTGTGTGTGTGTGTGTGTGTGTGTGTGTGTGTGTGTATGTAATTGTATAAAAACATACATGCATACATATATATACATACATACATATAAATAAATTTATTCAATATTATTTATTCAAAGGTTCTTTATACATTGTGTTGAAATATTTATTTACCATTTGTATCTTTATAATTTATTAAATTTTAAATAGAATTAGGTATCTTTAACCATATATTGCATCCTATGTAATTTATTTTGGCCCCAATTGCAATAATGATTGAGTACGTTGGTTTTTTTTTCATTATGTGATGCAATTGGGGTTGATTGATGCTGAAATCACATTATATACAATTGAAATTAGGCTATACATGGCTCAATTTAGCTTGAATCACATCTTATAGTCAAAATTAGGTTGAAGGGGCTCATATTGGCCCCAGTTACCTTTATGGTTACATTTGTGATAAAATTAGGTTTGACTAAGCCACAAAATACATGTTATATAATCAAATGAACCTTAAATTAGGTTCACATGACTCAATTTGGCCGAAATCAAATCTATAATTGAATAATTAACTAATTGGATCAATTCATGATGGAATCAGAGATAATTTATCTCCAAATCATGTCAAAATCTCACATTTACATTAAATGTGCAAAATTGGCCCCAATTACATTTATGATTGAATCAATTGATTATTTTGTTCATGTAGTGATAAAATTGGTGCCAATTGATCCCTTTATCACATCTTATATAATTTAAATTAGGTTTAAAGGGGATCATTTTTACACAAATCACATTACTAATTGTATCAATTGACTAATAAGATTAATTTTTGATACAATTAGGGATACCAAAGAACCTAATAAAATCCTATAGTTATAGTTAGGTTGAAAGAACTCAAATTTACCCCAATTGCCTCCTTAATTGATGTAGT